>JAVYIG010001263.1:65000-360630 GCA_035222895.1 Strongylocentrotus droebachiensis
CGTACTAGTGCGTAGGCTTGGCGTACTGTAGCGTGGTCTTGCGTAGACTTGCGTACCCGCGTACCCTTTTTCGTCCCTCAACGTATAGTTACGTAGGCCAGCGTACGCTCGGCGTAGTCGGTACGCAACACTACGCAACTCTACGCATAGCCCTGCACGTCACTTATGGAAATGTGCGAACGTGCCAATAACGTATTACGTGACCCGAACATGATTTGTATGGGACAAACAATCGGGTAATGAATTTTGCCCTTAGGTTTCGATCATGTGATCATTGTTTTAGAAACACAGGTATTTTATGTTAAAGCCCAACTGCACTATTTTAGCTACTTGCACCCTCTATATAGCAAACATTGCCTAATCGGTGTCTGCTGGTCTCCCATGATCGTCTTTTTCTGATGTTATTTGAGAGCTGATTTGATGAGATAACCAGCTGCCAGTGACCTTGCAGGGAGGTCTAATCCCCACTGGCCAAACTAGTGCAGACGGGATTTAAATGAGATGAAGTAAATGTCAGAGTACAACACAAAACGCTGTATTTATGCATTACGACACATCCTATTTTCAACTGGTTTGTTTTAGTAGGTTAATCCGAGAAGCAACAGATGGAAAGTATTATTAGAAAATGAGGAAACATTTCTCAAACAAATATAGAAGCTTTATCCTATCTCATGAATGATTTATTCTTGCGGTTGTGATATAGGATAAATCCGACTGCGTATATAAAGCCCTTATGAATAATCTTCTTTCATAATATAGTTTTACAGATGTTTTTTTTTTATTATCCTGTCTGCCCTCACATTGAAACAAAAATGAGTGATAAACTTATCTTTATGATATGGCCACCCGAGAACTAAGAAAATTGTTAACCTGCGGTGTCATGAATACAGTTTGTACATACAATGTATATCTTACAATAATATCGATATGATACCGCCCCGGTTTCTGTTTACCCAATCTTTTCGTCCTTATGATTTATCTCTGTCTTGCAATATTCCAAGGATCAAAATGTGATTTGATCCACCCCCAAACTGAGAAAGGGCTTTTCTGTTGATGTTCAAAGCAAATCGTCATTCTTTTGAATTATTAAAAGGCAAACAAAAATAACCTCAAACGTCAACGACCATTGTCAGACGTGTTACAATCCATTTATTTTGATGGTTCTTGTCTGTTTGGCATTTTTTCGAAGATCAAAATGTGATTTGATCCACGCGAAAACCAAGAAATGACTTACATGTTGACGTACTAAACAATCCCCCGTTTGTTTAATATTGAAAAGGCAAAATTGTTAATCTACAATGTCAGACGTATCAACAATCCATTCATTTTTCTGATTCATGTCTGTTTGGCAATTTTAGGAAGATCAAAATATGATATGGCCACCCGAGAACTAAGAAAATTGTTAACCTGCGGTGTCAAGACATTTCTTAAACGTGTCAAAAATCCATTCATTCTATAAACACTGAAATGAAATTTTATCGAAGGGATTATGATAGCTTGCTATGCAAACGGTCCCATGATATTTCTATAATAGGTTCCAATCATACGAATTGAAGATCTTTTCTCAGGATTGTCAGTATCAATAAACCCTTTGTTTATAGAAAACTACAATCTGTTCTCAGGCAATTCAGGGACCCGTTTCACAAAGCCTCTTTATGATGACAAATGACATGAATCAGTGACAAATCTCCAGATAACCAATTAGAAGCAAGGATTTCAGTAGCTTATAACAAAGACTGTCATTTGTCACTGATGACAAGTTTTGTGAAACGGGTCCCTGATCACATTTCGCGTAAATAAAACAGCTCCTAACGCTAGTCAAGCATTATGATTAGTCCTTCTTCATCTTAACGATTTTTTTCTACGACATTAAAATTACATCGGAAAGTCGCATAAGCCATGTGTAATTAGCCATTTGATCTGTGTATTTCCACGAATAGACAAATGATTGAATTGAAAATCGAAGAATTGCAAATACATTTGAGATTTCAAAGGATATTTTGGGTGTTCCTTATTTCAGTTTTTTGTGAATCTTAAAGGCATCGTTTAACAATGTTAAATCTGAGATGCATGGCCCTACGTGTTATCAGTATCTGTTATATGGTGTAATATTGAAGCCCTAAAAAATTGCGCTTCAAAATGATCATGAAGTGCCTCAAAAAATAAAAAAATCTTTGAGCGACCGGTTTTTACCATACTCATTTTCCAAATAGTCTAGACTGTAGTGTTATGAAAAACCGTTAGGAAAACGAATTCTGACAGAATTTCCTATCATAGATATCTTGATAATCAGACAGGCGATTAGCTTGAAAAAGTCATGGGATTCCTGACTGACCCAACGATTTATAATTATGAATGTAGCATGAGCTAAATCCAGGATTTTGTTTAGAATCTGAGGCAAAGAAATCCAATCCCTTTAATCATCATCTCCTTTTTCGTCGCATCCCTCTCTTTGATGTTGCTCTCCTGCTTCTCTTCTTTTACATTCACATCACCCTCCTTTGCAGTATCTTTCAATATAGAAAACCCTGATCAAGATCTTGAAGGCAAGATATCAGCTCTACGTCATGGTGTATAACTGGTGGGCTTTTTCATATGTCGCTAGATTTGTATGCACCGATCTCAATATATTGGCCAAGGCAACGACCTTTTGATCAATTTCAGTTTAATAACTTCTGACCGCCATGCTATGATTGATTCCTCCACCCGAATTATCTTCAGAATAAGGGGTTACTACGATGCCCCCCCCCCCCCTCAGGTTTGTTTATGTCAATGTGTAGTTTGACATTTGCTTTTTAACCTGGTCCATTCAGAGGTGGATTTAGTTTTCAAGCCATGTGATTTGTCCTTTCAGAATATCATTAAACTAACCCCTTTCGCTTATTGGTGTAGGCATTACTAGGAAAAGACCGTTCCGAGTTACATATTTTAAAGTCACACTGTCCTACTTGTAGCTACTTGCTCCTTCTATATATAAAAAAAAGCCTAATCGGTGACCATTGGTCCCCCATGATCCTTTTTTTCTTATGTTAATTGAGAGCTGAGTTGATGAGATAATCACATGTCCAGTGAACTTGAAGGGACGTCTAATCCCTCCTATAAACTAATACAGATAAGCTTTAAGCTACCTGTCTACGGTTGGATTTTCCTCTAAGGAGATATTAACCTCCATGTTTTAATGAAGTTTTCGTGTACTCTTGTACATCGTGTTCTATTATTTAAAAAATGAACAAAATTGAAAAAGAGCTATGTAGGCCTGTGAACTATGTAGGCCTGTGAAACAGATTTTTGTTATTAGTGTTGAACCAAAATAATATGAGTAGGTGAAATGCAGGGGTTGAGTAAATCTTCGATGCATATCTGACCAGTTTTCTCTATTATTCAAGAACTTCGACAGTAAAACAAATGGAGACAAGGGCAAAATATTTGTGTCTCCACTCCCACTGCCCCTCCTACTAAAATGATATCCTAAGACATGTTTCTGAAATCCAGGCTTATGATACGGATTTTATTTTTAAATAAAGATTACTTGATTATTATTTCAAGAACTACAGGAGGCTTAAAAATGCAAAAAAATGCAAAATATTTTTTCTAGACACCCACTACACATCCCACTATAGCATATATATCCTGTGATGTTTCTGATATCCAAGATTATGATACGGATTGTAAAAATATTATTCTATCATATGATATGCATTATGCAATTATCTGTTCTCTATTAAACATTAAGGTCTTATAGTCATTATCAATTTTGAGGTCATCCTTTCTTAAGATCAGTGTTATACTTATTATATATATACGTGTATGTTTGTGTGTGTACATGGGTATATACATACATGTATATATATGTGATAAATTTGTCATAAATATTTCATTCAATTTCAGAGATTTAAAAATTATAAATGTATAAATACATACATACACCAGGGAGATCATTAATACAGACAGTTAGGGTGTATGCTAGTGGAAAATGGACAATTAATTTGTATGCCAAATTAATGTATAACAACAATACAGTTAACGAACTTCTATTTTTAGAAAACATGAGGCTTTTTTATTATTAAGGGAGACTGAAATGGAAATTAAAGAAAGAAAAAGTCGACTGGTATTTCTTGGAATTACTATAAAACATATCACGTTGGCAGAACTCATTAATGATGAAGTTAACGAACTTCTATTTTTTTTTTTTTTTTTTTTAACTAAAGGGAGACTGAAATGGAAATTAAAGATAGGAAACACTCGACTGGTATTTCTTGGAATTACTATAAAACCTATCAAGTTGACAGACCTCATTAATGGTGAAGTGTTTCTCAGACATGTTTGTGTCTTGACGTCTGGCGTGTTCATCTGCACGAACTTCATGAATGTCATATACCCTGATGATGCAATCATAGGCCCGTTCACACATAACAATTAGTGCGATTTGGATCGATTCTCAGTACAATTCACACACACAGTGCCCGGCAAACTATCACGATTATTCTGAAAAATCGCGAGACTTATTGCGAATTGGAACGTGAAGATTAGTGAAATTATTTTGTCCACATACTAAAAAAATATCACTTTTTTTCTTCAGGTGTGAACGCCCCTATAGATGAAGTGTTTCTCAGACATGTTTATGTCAGTCTTGATGTCTGGCGTGTTCATCTGCACGAACTTCATGAATGTCATATACCCTGATGATGCAATCATAGGCCCGTTCACACATAACAATTAGTGCGATTTGGATCGATTCTCAGTACAATTCACACACACAGTGCCCGGCAAACTATCACGATTATTCTGAAAAATCGCGAGACTTATTGCGAATTGGAACGTGAAGATTAGTGAAATTATTTTGTCCACATACTAACAAAATATCACTTTTTTCTTCAGGTGTGAACGCCCCTATAGATGAAGTGTTTCTCAGACATGTTTGTGTCAGTCTTGATGTCTGGCGTGTTCATCTGCACGAACTTCATGAATGTCATATACCGTGATGATGCAATCATGAAATGTGACATGATTGATATACAAGAAGGAAGATATGAATGAAATTCCATTCCACCATGCTGTATGTTTTTACCATATGTAGGATGATATCATTATTAACCAGGGGCCCTGCTTCATAAAACTTGTTATCCATAACAAGTTACAAATGACTGTTATAAGCTACTAAAACCATTACATTTGATTGGCTATGGGCCAATTTGTTACAGATATGTGACAGTTGTTGTTGATGATAGGTTTCATCATTCAAGGCCCTCGTATTTGTATGTATTGAACGTGAACAAAAAGGGATTCTTTAACAAGGAAAAGATCGCTCATTATAATTAAGGATATATGTCTTAATGACATTTCCTCTGGTTTAATTAAGAACAAAATAATGTTATGTTAAATTGTAGATTCATGTGACGATAGAGATGAATTCCAGTACCTTATGTGTTTGAACAAAGGGATAGGCCTTGTGACTCCATTTTAATAAAAACAAAATCGAAATATTGAAAGGGGTCACCGTCAGATAATAAATTATATCGGAAATATTTTGTATTTTACATTCATTTTCTTTTAACATTTACGTTGTAAGCAAACTTCGATTGTTCTTGTATAACAGTGTGAACATGAATATACGCAGCGTCTTAAATTCGTAACGCATCCCGTTTCCTTCATGGCTGGAATGTTTCACCTTTTCAAAATTAAAGATATCGCACACACGTAATTTAAAAACAACTCAATGTGTATGTTATGTATTCATTTTTGATGATCTCACTACGATCTCACATTCTTATCAACGTTACGTGATCAACACCTCAAAACATGAATTGTATTTCGGGATGAAAAAGCATTGCCTACATTCCTAAAATTCCTCAGAAATGTGATTTGAGAAAATATTCCGGGGGCAACGTCGTATATTTGCTGACAAACGTTTGATGAATTATTCCACAATGTGTTTATTTGATTACACAAGAGGAATATCGATAAGTTGGAAGTCTCTCTAGGGTGGCATAATGTATATCGTGTAGTTTCTTTATTCATTTGTTGAACTTTGTTTCGCTTTATTTGAATTCGGATAAACTGTATATTTAAAGATCATATCCGAGCAAAATACAACTTGATATGAATGGAAAACTTAATGAATGTAGAATACAAATATAAAGGAATAAAAGTATTTACCCTCTCATTATTGCACAAAAGCAAATTCAAACCTAATTTTCCGCACCCCTCCAAGGTACGGGTCAACAGGGGTGAAATTTGCCGAAGTTACAGTGACGACATAACATGTGGACGCGGTCGGTTCAGATATACAGCTGAGGCGAATAGCCGTGCTTAGTTAATACAAAGTCATTGTGAATATGCGTACTCCACATAAGATGATGTCATCAATTCGATAACAAGTTTTTCGGTCGACAACCTCCGATTTTCAAAGCTTTAGATTTTGAGTTTTCAGAGAGCTGATACTCCTCTGACTGTCTGACAGCCATTAAAATGGCATATAATTGATATTATTGTAATCTATGCACCGTTTATAAGCTTTCCGTTGATATATAAATTCATCCATTTTATTTTTCACTTTGGGTAGGGTCTTTTTAAGAGAAAAAACTGGGGACGGGACGTGATACTCATTCTCGATTAATAACGGTTAAAATTATTCGTAAAAAAATCATCATAACGTGTTTAACTTTTGAAAATGTTCGGCACTTTCTTACCTGCTGGCCCCCGTCAAGAGTTGCTACTGAATACAAATTATGGGTCCCCGTCGTAAGATCATACACAATGTCTGGAGCTGAATACTGCAGGGGAAAGTAAGTTCTAATATGTATTTTATAGAACCCTTAGCGATGACAATTTTTTTAAAAACTAATTTATAGTTTGATAACTATAAAGATACTCGTAATGTGGTAGTGTGGGTCAATGCTACTATTGATAATAGCACTAATTATAATGATAATAATAATGATAATAATATTGATAATAATTGTAATGATAATGATAATAATTATAATGCGTTGTTGGAACTTGGTAGACCGACTTCTTCGAGATAAGAAAGCGAGTTGTTTTATTTCGGCAATTAGTAAGACCATGGACCTATAGTCCACGGTTAGACGGTAGTAGTTTTAACGGAGTAAGACCAACGTGGCAAGGTGGGGCTATGCCCATAGAAACGATACTCTCTGCGTCTGCGGAGAGACTCAGACGATGGACCAAATCTTGTAGTGTGGCGTAACATGTTGCACAGAATGATTAAGACCCGGCCCGTGTAAATGAGACGGCCATCGCATACATCGGGCCATGGAAGAACTTAATTTAGGATCTTTAAATTAATCTTGATCTAAGGAGACACGAACGAACGAACGAGTTAGAAATAAGCAAGTTTGAGACGAGGTAAATAGTTGTTAAGTCGGTTAATCGATTTCAAGTTCCAGCCATTCGTCTCCTCGTCTACTTGTCCTAAATCATTTCGTCATCTCGTCGACTTTTTTAAGCTTCCGTACATAGTCGATTTCAAAATACGACGAGAATCTCTATCTAGTTTAAACTCTTGGCAGTCCTTGTACGCTATCGAGTAGTCTGTCCCATTTGTCATGTTAGAATTGGTTAACTAATAATCCGTCTCTCTGCTGCCATTAATCTTACTGTTTACTTCATAGCACATTGAAGAGATTGGAATAGATGGGTCGCGAATTCAAGTCATCTATCCAAATCAGTATTTATTCTGTATTGTTTCAACATGTTTAATTCAATCGCCTCTCTTCGTCTTGTCTGCTTGATTCTAGCCGGTATATCAGAATATTCGGATGTTGTGTTTTAATAGGCTGAAAACGGGTAAGACATAGAGTGATGGGGGTTTATCAGAGTATATTCGGTGGAGAGAAACCCACGCGAGATTTATAAGGTATAGACACTGAGTCTGTATAACCGTTGTCAGATTTGATTTTTAAAGCTATGTTTTGATTTCCTACCATTATTCTACAAATTAAAAATATGTTTCGAAAATAATATCGCTAGTGATATTCGTTTGTCTCGCAATGTGGTCAATAAGGAATCTAAAAGTTCACGACGTTTCGTGCGCAACTGCAACACTTCGTCTGGTGATAATAACTACTGTAAACAAGGGTCTTTTATACGTTAAACATATGTTATTGACATGTTGGAAGGCTGCAATCAAAAGAAACGGAAAACATTATATTGTGATCTGTGTATCAGTGACACGGATAACTATTATGCAAATATGCTGATGATTTATGTAGTCTCCTGTGAGCCTCAAATAGTTAAACTTTTGTTTACCTCTCCCCAGAACTCAACCATCTCTTTAAAGCGTGATAGTGTTACTATCCGATACAGCTGAGTGAGATATGGATGTTAAATCCGTAGAATCAAGTGCTTTGATACTGGATACCCCTCCATATAATGGTGCCGGCAAAGTAGTCCAAGATAATTTCCTTTCCTCACGCATCTTTCACTTCTAAACCATTAGCTTACCAGAGGTAGCTCTAAACGTGATTTGCCAGTCTTTCAATGGATGAAACTCAGGAATACATTAAGATGAAAAAGTGGATGCCCCAAGAGAGTTCTCACTCATGCGAAGGTGGAAAACTCCTTTATTGTGGAGTGACCTTTTGGTAACAGATATGTTTTCACTTTCCTTCCATTTTGCTCTGATCAGTGATAGTCCGTGTCCTATCAGCGCTAATCTCTCCCTGATTGTGTCCTGATAACCCATAAATTGGCGTTATGCCTCAGGGACAATGCTCTCAGACCGCGCCAAAGAAATTAACATTCTCAGTGTGCAAACTTAGCATATTCAAGATTTATGGTGTAAAACATTCGCATACGGGGTTGTCCGGTATATACCTTGACGAGTGGTTACTTCGCCGGACTGTCGATCACACGGTCCGCGGTTCGTGTCTCGGCGCGGCACTGATGTCCTTTGGCAAGACATTGATCTACATTTGCCACACTCAACCCAAGTGATGTAAATGGGTACCTGGCAGGCATTAAATTCCTTGAAATGCTTAAGAGCCGTAACGGCAGCACAGCTAAAGGCGGGGTAATAATCTCCAAGTTTGGTAGCGCTTAGAGATTTAATTGTCACTATATAAATTACGCCAAGCAGACTTTTCGCCAAATCATAGTACATTAATCTACTATTATTTTTTTTTGCTTCTTAACTCTCTTTAATTTTATTTTTAGTGTATATAATGTATAGATTATTGAGCAGAAATCATGATTAACACCAAATAAAAGAAAAAACTCTAACCTTTCCGCATATGAAAAACAAACTTTATCATTTACAGCTCACACTGCGGTTATTTGTATCAGCATTATTACATTCACACCCGTTGTCATCAAATGTTTGTCTATTCAGCTTCTTCCTTTCTTTGCTCACAGTAATTCCTTCCACTTTGTCATTTGTTTGCGCTCTTCAGATTCTCTCAACTTTCTCTTTTCTTGCCATTTGTTTTTAAATATTGCGTTCAAGATTCGCTAGGCAAGTAAAAAATCTCAATGTTTATTCCCGTCTTATTGATTTTTCGTGCTGTGGGTGCATGAAGAAAGGTGCTATGATTTTATTTGCAGAGTTGTCGAGATTGCTCTAGGTACACCGATGTGTATCAGTTTGAAGCAGAGTTGGTTTAGGGTACGCTGTGTTTCTAAGCCTTTTGTGACGTGGTACGGAAGTTCTGGCTTTGAGCAATATTCGATGAATTTTACGAGAGGTTATAAGTGTACGTCATTCACTTCGTGTGCTTCTTTTTGTAGCGTCTACTACGTAAAACAAAAATAGTCCGTTAACTAGGTTGGACGTGGCGAACCACTCGACATTATTACAGGGGTTGTCATTCTTTGTTTCCATTTTTTAAAGCTAAATTCTATTTTACCTTCTAAATCTGTGTCAGAGGGGCAAACCGACCCGCGTGCCTCCATCTTTCAAACCCTATTGACATACCTTATCTTATTATATACATGCTATATGCAACACAAAAAATGTCCTTTCATTGTGATTCTTTTCTTTCAAACTCCATATTTAAAACCCCATTGACAAACCTTGAATAATTATATGTGCAACAACATCAACAATTTTTTTCATGGTGATTTTGTTTCTTTTGTTTCTTTTTTTCCGACCAATTGACACACCTTATAATATGCAACTCCAAATAGGGCCCTGTGAGTGTGAGTCTTTTAATGGAAATCCCCCCCCCCCACTCTACAAATCCAGGGTGCGCCCCTGTTCTAAATCATACTTCGTCATTCATAATGTGTTCCCATCTACTGTAGATCTCACTTGTCAAGATCTGTAGAATCAAGACACTTTGACGCTAACAACATTTCTGATTGTTGGATTATATTTTATCATGGAAGGTAATCTCTGCTGTCACATTCAGCGAGCTTGTCACAGCTTTGCCCGATAGCTAATCTTGCCAACATGGAAGGTAAACTCTGCTGTCATATTCGATGAGCTTGTCACAACTTTGTCCGATAGCTGACCTTGCCAACACGTCAAGCACTTCCTACTTTTACTAGTATCTTCTGAACCAACACCGATGTGACATGGCTAACATTGGTTGGTGCCAGGAAAAAAAAATCACCTTTTTTGCCTTGTCCTATCCTGTATATTTACTTTCATATTTTCTCTTTGTTCTAAGGGTGTTTCTCTACGGCTAGGTTAAGATAATTGAAGTGTGTTTGTGAAATGTAAATACACTTCTAATCATGAATGACCCTGATTGATTCTGAACCAACACCGAAGTGACATGGCTAATAGTAGTTGATTCCAGAAAAACTCACCTTATTTTGCCTTCTCATATATCCTGTATATTTACTTTCATATTTTCTCTTTGTTCTAAGGGTGTTTCTCTACGGCTAGGTTAAGATAATTGAAGTGTGTTTGTGAAATGTAAATACACTTCTAATCATGAATGACCCTGATTGATTCTGAACCAACACCGAAGTGACATGGCTAATATTAGTTGATTCCAGAAAAAATCACTTATTTTTGCCTTCTCCTATCTTGTATATTTACTTGTATATTGTCTCTTTGTTCTATGGGTGTTCTCTACGGCTAGGTTAAGATAATTGAAGTGTGTTTGTGAAATGTAAATACACTTCTAATCATAAATGACCCTGAGTAAGGCGCGATTAATCGAACGACCGCGAGAACGAGGCACGTGCCAAGATTACTATTGTATTTACAAAGCATGTGTGATATTTCAGGTTTCAAAATAGTTTGTTATTTTTATAATTTCATTTTCTGAAAATAAACTTTTGTGGGGGAAAAGTAGTGGTTATTGACATTTGAAGTTGAAGTAAATTAAATTTAAACAATGACGTGATCATAAAATAGTAAGAGGCTCGTCATCGGGGGCTGGATTTCGACGGACGTATATCATCGTTTCTATCGTGTTTGCTAAATTCAATATCAAATTATGACAATTGCACCATTCGACAAACTAATCTTTGACATATTTTCCATAATTTTCTCTAAGCATATAGGCATGCGAGAACTTCGGGGGAAAATAATTATAGGTAAGAAAGAAAACAAATACCAAAATGGTCTTAAATGACATCACAATGACAAAAACCAAGTTACTAATTCGAGATTAAGTATATCGACTTCCAAACGTGAAAGCCGATATTTGTCTGATTCTGCACATTTTCTCAAAGATTTAATGACATCTTATTTCATTGAAGTAATGAAATATCCAATATAGCTTTTTGATGAAATTCACTTTTTACAGAGCACAATGACTCTGACCACAGTGTTCAACACTTCAGATGCTTTTTTCAACACTCTGCATGGTTGCACGTTTGCCGCATGTGCAATTTAGTACAAGATAGTACAACTGAATGAAGGATTGCTTTGTGAAAAAACAAGGGATTAGTAAAATTGCCCATTTCCTACCTTGATTAGCTCCATGACAACCCTTTTTAATACCGGTATAGATTAGTCTTGTACTGAAAACAGTTAAAATCTTGAAGTTTGTGGTATATCTTTACCATGATAAATACAATGCGGAACAGGGAGATCGCACAGTAATATTATTTTGTTTGGCATATATAAAGAGTTAATGAGAGAATCACGTCTCCCCGTAATCCATGTCTATTTCCTTCACCCGTTTCTTCAGATTCTTTATCCTGAGTTGATAGGAGAATGATCTGTTATAAATCCGCAGAGCAATGTAGGTTTTAGTCCAAGATCTAAGACAATACAATCAGTCCTATTAAAGCTAATCTTCCCTCATCACTTATAGATCCTCCCGTATGACGATCTCCATTACTGCATCAGTACGAAATTTGTCAGCAAATATTTTCATTTTGTTTTCTTTTACCTCCTGTGTTTTCCTTTGATTAATGTTTATGTTTCCCTTTAGTAATTATTACATCAATGCGGGGTAGTTGAAACAACTTGTAACATTGTATATGCTGATATTGACACAGAAAGAAATAAACCAGACCAAACCAAAACTTTTATCAACGAACATTAAATCTGTTGTTCACTTGTTGTCCATTGTAATAGACCTATACTATAATTTGCGATCAGCTTTCAGTTTGTATATTTCACAAACGATAAAATGTATACTTCACTATGATTCTATCGTTCATATTCTTCCATTGGTGAAGCGTACATGCTTTCTAAAGAAAATGAGTACAAGCATTTGGGCTTGGCTCCTTTTAATATTAAAGGGATCCGGTAACTTTGTCTTAGATCCTTTAGAAATAATCCTTGATTATGCTCATGCTGCAATGATAATTATAAACCTTTAGGTCAGTCAGGAACTCCATGACTTTTACAAGCCGATCGCCTGTCTGATTATCAAGATATTAATGATTGGAATTACAAATTTTGAAAACCGTTCGCCGAACGGTTTTCATAACACTACAGCCTATTGGGGAAAACGAGTATGGTAAAACCGGTCACTCAAAGATTTTTACTTTTTTGAGGCACTTCTTGATCATTTTGAAGCGCGATTTTTTTTAGGGCTTCAATATTACACCATATCACAGACACTGGTAACATGTAGGACTGTGTATCTCAGATTTAACATTGTTAAACGATCCCTTTAAGAATAAACATCACGTACTAAGGAGCGCTAAAAACCAAAAGTGCTTTCAAGATAACGCGATGTGAAGCGATACGTACACTCTCATAAATAGGTTAATCATATTATGTTAATGAGGGAAGGACGTTTTTTTAAGGGATTTTTGAAGCGGTTAATTCTCGAATGGAAATGGGGATGTCTTCTGTCAACTATCTTCTTCGTCTAAGTTTATGTTTACAGTCTACTTAACTGCCGTTTACCATCGTTGCATTCTTTGTTTCCACAAGAGAGTGTGTGGTCTGTAAACTTGTGAGAGCGGCCCTTGAGATAAGTGATGTTTCTATGTTTAGACAAGGGGAAGGCTCTGGAATGACAGATTTATCAAGCGTCATTGGCATTAGAATCAGCACAATATTGAATTACGCCATGATAAACTGAATGTGACAGACAGTGATTGATGTTAAGCAGAGCTGGCGCGGAAGGTTACCCGCCCACAATGCAATACCAGTACCGAGAGGGATGTATAGGTTACAACACGGCTCTAATTAACCAGAGCTGTTACTGCATGCAACTTAGAATCGTGGCTGATCATTTTTATATTAGAAGAAAAGAATATAATTAGTACAAACTTCAAAGATATTAGCTGAACACATAAACGTTTTTTTAACCAACGCCTTTGTTTGTATTTAACCAAACCCATCTCTTTCTCTCTCTCTCTCTCTCTCTCTCTCTCTTTGCATTCTTACACAATTCTTTTAACACAATCGTAACGACTTTCGTCACCTATTGAAATTTGCCAATCTTGCGATGACATACTACATAATCCATACATGATTCTATGGGACATACAATTGGGTATTAAAAATAGGCCATGAGTTGATTTTTGAAAGTAGTGGCGATCGTGTTTTTTGTAATATATTCTTTTAAAGAAAGTTTGATGACCTTTACATATATGTATTTTGTTTTTGTGATTTTTACTTTGTATTTGGCATGCAATTCAGCCCTTGGGCTGCCACATAGATTTTTTGAAATAAATACCATTTCAATTCAATTCAATACCAATTGTTGTTCTGAATGTTATTTTTACACATGTGCTAATCTTTCTCTCTCTCTCTCTTTTTTCCTCTCCCTCTCTCTCTCTCTCGCTCTCTCTCTCTCTCTCTCCTTCACAGAGGGCAAGGTTGAGGTGACAAAAGAAGGCAAATTTCTAACGACCATGGGTCCAGGCAAGGTGTTTGGAGAACTGGCTATTCTGTACAACTGTACGAGGACAGCCACGGTCAAAGGTTGGTATATCCAGAGACTATTCTTGTTAGTTAGAAACATACAATACAATTTTCAAAATACAAAATATCTTAATATTTTTATTATTGTCACTCTCTCTCTCTCTCTATTTATTTATATAATATATATCGATCTTTCTTGCTTTTCATCTCTCTGTGCTTCTCTATCTATCTCTGTTTCTCTCCGTTTATCTCTCTCGCTCGGTATTTCTCTCTTTTTCTCTCTCTCTCTTCGCAAAGTCTTCCGGTAGTCCAACCGGTAGTCCAACCGTGGCAAGTAAACAGAGCTCTTTCTCAAATTAAAAGTTCAACTTCAAGTGGCCCAGATGGCATCTCTGCGCGGCTCATCCGCCAGTTCTCTGTTGAACTTGCAGAGCCATTGGCTCGTATAATCAACACCTCCTTTAATTGCGGGAAGGTTCCTGATGTTTGGAAACATGCAATTGTTGTTCCAATCCCCAAAACAAGTCCACCGAGTATTGATAAATTAAGGCCGATATCTTTGACCGATCATTTTGCCAAAGTTATTGAAGGTTTTATGGCAAAATGGATATCTCAGGACATTGGACAACAAATTGACCCGTTTCAATTTGGTAATAGAAAATGTTTATCAACATCTCATTGTTTAATTAATATTCTTCATCATTTGTACTTAAATGCCGAAAACTCTAAAACGTCGTCAACAATTCTTTTAACTGACTTTAAGAAAGCCTTTGATCGAATTGACCACACGGTCGCCATAAGCAAGTTACATCTAATAGGGGTCCGATCCTCAGCAATCACTTGGATATGTGACTTCCTTTCTTGTCGTACTCAATGTGTTCGTTACCATGGTGTTTTATCTGATTCATGTACTATTAATGCTGGTGTCCCTCAGGGGACGAAACTGGGTCCTTTAATTTTCTTAGTTATGATTAATGACTTTCAATTAAATAATAACATTCACATTTTTAAATATGTTGATGACCTTACAATGATTGAGTGCCGCAAACTAGCCCAATATTCTCAAATGCAGGAAGCTGCTGACAATCTATCTGTCTGGGCTAATGTTAATAACATGAAATTAAATCCTATAAAATGTTTGAAAATGGATATCTGTTTCTCTAGGCCACCCGTTAATCAAACTAGTATAATTTTAGAGAATTGTTTATTGGAAACAGTGAGTGAAGTTAAATTGCTAGGAATTACTATACAGAATAATTTAAAGTGGGATGCTCACATAAAAGATATAGAAAAAAGGGCAGGTGCCAAACTATACATGCTACGTTCTCTGGTGAAATATGGTCTTCCAAAGGAAGACCTTATTACTGTTTTTGTGGGTTATATTCGCCCCTTACTTGAATATGCCAGTCCTGTGTGGAGTGGAGGACTCACGCAATACCAAAACGAGAGATTGGAGAGAGTTCAAAAGAGAGCGTTGCGGATAATTTTTCGGAGGGATTATGATAACTATACAATTTCACTCGCACAATCTCAATTACAAAGATTAGATGAAAGACGCCAATATTTATGTACTACTTTCTTTCAAAAAACATTATCACTCACTGATCAATTTAAACAATTTCTCCCACAAAAACATTGTACTAGAACACTTAGAAATTCAAAGAAAATTCCGGATTTTAAATGTAAAACCAGTCGCATGCAAAATAGTCCTATTCCAAATTTGATTCGCCTGTATAATAACAGTTAATTTGCTCATGTTTATATCTATTGTAATGATTTATCATTGAAATGACTCGATTCCTGTACATTTTTGTAATAATCTTGTAATAATTTTGTATATCGTACCGGTATGTTTTAATGATATTGAATTGCTTTTTACTTTTAAATTTGAATAACTATTTCAAATATTACTAAATGTTCATACACCTGATTTTGCCGCTATCATTGATTATTTTACCACCATACCCACAACTGCAATATTGTAACATGACGAACTGTTGTATAATTTGTCTTAGTCCATATTATGTTGGCATGTTATTATGTTTATACCTTTTTTCTTTTTTCTTTGGTAGAAATTATGTTCATTAAGTGTTTTTTAATTGTTTATGGTATTTAGGCAGTAGTAACGTGACACGTTTTAATAATAATTTTTAACTAAATGTTATGTAATTTTTTACAATGTATATATCCAATTCGTGTAACTCATGTGCAATTCAGTTGTGAAACTGCCATTCATGAAAGATGCAATAAAATACCATTTATCTATCTATCTATCATCTTCCTCTCTCTTTCTCTCTTCCTATATTTGTTCTTTCTCCTCGTGTCTATTTATTATTTCCTCTTTCGTTTATAATTCTCTCTAATCCTTAATTTAAAATCACACTTGCATTTAGCTTATGCCTCTCTCTATACATGTTATTTTCTACTTAACGCCTCTGTCCCTTTCAAGTTTGCCGCCCTGTGTCAGCACATATTAATGCATATTATAGAATTTCCATTGCCTCTTCGGCCTTCGATCCTTGGAATTCCTCGAAATTCCTCGATTCTCTCATGGCTTTCTGCAACCTCATATAAATGGAAAGCACGAATTCTAGTTTTCCTGAAACAAACGTTAGGGACCCGACGAATCGATAATTTCATTAAAGTATTATTATGACTAGAAGGAATACGCATGTATAGGGTTATTTCTGCTAAGCTCCATTGAGATATGCCATACAATCTTGTACCCTCAAATGAAAGGAGGTATTGTTTTATAAATAAAAATGATAAAAACATGTTATTCTTGCCTACCGCTGAAATTCGATCGTGGAGTGCGTTGCCTTCTGTTGCTCCCAAGTCATCGCCCCAAAACAAATTTGACACATTTTTGGAGGGTTTTCCGAGCCATCTTACGTTACCACGTGTTGCCTGTAGGTGTTATAGCTTGGTGTTCTTATTAAAGCCTGCATTGATCTTTCGTCTGTTTTACATTCGACAAGATGAAAGCAAGGTGTAGAGACGGGCCATGAAGATATCGAATTAGATCGGCCTAAGGGTTATTCGCGGGTCAACATTAAAAAAATCGCACTCCAGATTTCCCACATTGATTTCAAAGTTCATGCCAGATCTTGTTGCTATAATTTGTTGATGTCCATTTAATATTGAAGTTGTACCTGATTTCCTGGGATGTCTCCATTGATAGGAATGGTTTCTGTTCACTAAATGCTCGAATTTTTAAAATATTCCTCCTTTTTTTTTCTTCTTTTTTTCGTAGAAGGAATATAGTGGGGATTGGTAGTCTGATAAGTCACGAAGCTTTGATGAAATTAGTTTACAACGTCTTTTTATTTGAATGAAAATCGTGAAGACTCCTTTTTCCCAAAAAATGAGAAATTGTGTAAGCTATCTAATTCTAACACCCATCTCTTACCCCCCCCCTCATTCTCTCTCTCTCTCTCTCTCTCTCTCTCTCTTTCTCTTCCTGTATTTCTTGTTACCCTTTCTCTTTCCCTCCCTCTACCTTTCTCTCTTCTTTTGCGTCTTTCTTTTTCTGTATTTTTGTTTTGAATGTATTGTCTACGTTCTCTCTCTGTCTCTCTCCCCCCCCCCCCTCTCTCTCTCTCTCTCTCTGTTTTACAAACGCTCGTAACTGTTTAAGAAAAAAATTAATTCGCAAAGAACACTTGAACATGTTCAAAATCTCTTTGCGACAAGAAAAACTGTTACGACAATGAAAACTTTTTGCGAACTTTCGTGCAACACTTTTAAGAACCTTTTGCAACCTTTTACAAACCCTGTCGAAACCCCAAATTCGCTACGTTTGCGAGCATTCGCCGCTCAGTGAAACACCCCCTTGAGAGATTCTTGTATTCATTATGTCATTTAAACATACGATTCATGATATAAGTACGTTTGATGTAGAAGGCAGTATATATATGTGGTATTGCGGTACAAGTAGCGATGTCTTGTATGATAATCATACGCAATATTTGTTGCGGTTGTCAGATTGATAGTCCTAATAACGTTGAAATGTGTGAGTTTGCAGGAAAAGGTTTTAGCGTCAAAAAGCGCTTGAATACGTTAGGCAAGCAGAGGAAAGCTAAGTTGAAGGGTTGAAGTGTACTTTACTATTTCACAAAGTTGGTTACAAAAGGCAGCATGTATCTTTCTGATAACCTGACCAATTATATGTATCCTTCAAAAAACATATTCGTTGATAAATACCGTCAATAGTTGCATTTTTAGGTTTAGTTTGACGAGGACATTATAAATATTGAATCGAATCGAATTGATTATAGTATGTAGGTTTTTTTGTTTATTGCCGATACATTGGGATAGTATTCTACTAAACGGACATTGGTATTGAGTGACTTGGGTTAGAGTTTTATAACCTTTTCATATTGCATTTAATGTTATATCAATTAATAAGATATACAAACAAAACATATAAACTTGAAAATACGTGACTAATAGACAGATATGTGGATTTTCTGAGCATGATCATAATAACTCACTTTCTGTAATAATTATCTGAAGACAAAAAATATTGAAAGAAGTTTCATGCGTTGAGGGTGGGGATTAAGTTAGTTTGCATTTATTTTTTATTTTTTTTATTTACTCGGTTTTTCTATAATTATATACATATCAATTTCGGTATATTTTCGGCAAATTTTTGAGCATTTACATATATGGCACCACCTTTACATTGCAAAGGTGACTCCGACTAGGGTCGTTTATAGGCCGGCAGTTTCACAACGTTCGACCGAGACAAAATAAAATTTGAAATTCACGAATGCATAACAAAATACCCTTTAGGGTAGCTTATATCAACAGAGGCGTATGTAAGACATACCATCATGAAAGATTTAAACAAAATACTAATCTTGACGCAATTTTACATGTGCGGGTTACATGTATTAAGCTGTATAAGGAATCTCCCCTTCTATTCTCTCACTCTCTCTCTCTCTCTCTCTCTCTCTCTTTCTCTATCTATATACATATCTCTCTCTCTCTCTCCCACTCTCTCTCCCATTCCCACTTTCTCCTCTCTCCCATCCTTTCTATCTCTTTATTTATTTATCTCCCTCGTCCTTATAACCTTTCGGTCCTTTCTCTCTTTTTCGCCCTGTCTCTTTTTTAAACCGTTGTTCATGTTGATGTTTTACCCATGCTGTTTTCAATCATGTTGAATATGAATGGATTTATCTGGAGGCGTAGTGAACCGAGGGACTCGGGGGAACTAAATATGTGCATTCGATGCGACTCGAGTGTTTAAGGGAGTTCATTGGGTAGTTGATTTGGCATATCTACGGGGACGTGTCCCTTTCAATAAAAGGGGACAACGAAAATCACAAATTCTAAAGTAAATAGAGTAAATATTAGAGGAAAAATAACAGGGTACACTCTAAAAACTAATATGAAAAAATACCATTCAAACGGGCACAGGAGTGGCCAGTTTTTCAAAATGTCAGATTAACACTTTCAGCATGTTAGATTCAATCATTATAGTCTTGGATCCAGTATGTTGAAAGTATTAATCAACCAATTCCCGCCCCGTCCCACCCCACCCCGCCCCACCCTAATACCTCAGTTCAACTATTTCTACACCCAACATATTTGAAGAGGACTAGCCGTTACCCCTCCCAACCCCCGCCTCCCATAATGCCTCAATCCAACTCCTTATACTCCCCAAATAAATTGAAGGGGACTCGCCTTTACCCCTCCCATCCCGTAATGCCTCAGTCCAACTCTTTCTAATCCCAAAATATTTGAAGGGGCTCGCCTTTACCCCTCCAAATCCCACCTGCCTCCCGTTATGCCTTAGTCCAACTCTCTTTACTCCCATAAAACTTTAAAGGGGGCTCTTGTTTTCCCCTCCCGCCCCCATAGTCGCCCCATACATGTCATGTCGTTTAGGATGCCTTGTCATGAAGAGGTGAATGAACCGATTTGAATTTCAAATCTCTCACAGCACCCCAACATGCATGAGGGAATATATCAAAATAATATTCGTTTCGCCTTGGCATCGGATATGCTTGAAAGCATCAACTCTTGAGTTTAGAATTATCACGAGATGAGTGTCATGGGTTAGTGTTAGCTTACTCGAATAATGAGAGGAACTCTGAAGCTCTTGTTTCATCCAGTTTAGAGTTACTCTACGCCGTATCCTCCATACTAATACAAAGAATTACATACTAATACAAGGAATTAAAGTACCGTTGAACTAAGACGTTGCTTCTCGTCAAAGCTGTTTTTTTTTTTTTTTTTTTTTTTTTTTTTTTTTTCCCAGTATGTATCCTAAATTTGATCCAATCCTTTTCAGAAATATCCACAGCATACTTATATTTTCTAGTATGACAATATATTTCTCTTGTCAACTTAAATATGGAAAATACAATATTGAAACTTTGTTATAAATATGCGATCAAAACAATATATATAAATTGTTTATTTAACGTAGTTTTGTTTCTTTCTCTAGCTGAGATATCACTTTCCATTTTTCGAACAGTTTCATACTTAAGATAATGAGTTTATAGTTCAGTATCTGTGGATTTTTTCTTCTAAATCATCACCAAATGGAGATGCTGATAGCGATGTTTTTACAAAGATCATAATTTCTGCCACAATTGAAAGGATTTATTCAAGAATAAAGTTCCTTCTTTCCGAACATAACTGAAACTCAAGCATATGTAAGATGGCAGTTCCTCCCAACGTATTTCATCATTAGAATGTTAATATTATTTAAAAGATTTCACCATAAGCGATATTTTGTAATACATATTCCATTTGCTAGCATTAACAAGTCTTATCTTTGTCTCAAAACAAATTGCTTGGAGGTCAAATCCCTGATAATTTGGTGAGCGTATATTAAAGAATATTGTAATAGATAATATAGTTGTCGAAGGAACGCTGATTGTACCTCTTACTTGATTTAAATCATTTTGAATGTATTTCATTTTATTCAGCTGTTACCAACACCAAACTATGGGCTATAGACAGACAGTGCTTCCAGGCTATAATGATGAAAACAAGTTTGGTCAGACAAGCCGACTTTGTAGAATTGATACGAAGGTGAGTGGAAATGGTTTTGGTGGTTGTGTCTGGTGATGGTAATGATAGCGACGGTGGTTGTGATTATGGTGATGATGATGATGGTGGTGGTGATGATGGTGATGATAGTGATGATAGTGGTAGTGATGGTGGTGATGATGATGATGCTGGTGATGATGGTGATGATAGTGATGATAGTGGTAGTGATGATGGTGATGATGATGATGGTGGTGGTGGTGGTGATGGTGATGATAGTGATGGTAGTGGTAGTGATGGTGGTGATGACGATGATGCTGGTGATGATGGTTGTGATGGTGGTAATGATGATAGTGGTGATGGTGGTGATGGTAATGATGGTGACTGTAATGATGATGGGGATGATGGTAATGATAAAGATGATGGTAATGATGATGGTGGTGGTAATGATGGTGACTGTAATGATGATGGGGATGATGGTAATGATAATGATGATAGTGGTGATGGTGGTGATGATAAAGATGATGGTAATGATGGTGGTGGTAATGATGGTGACTGTAATGATGATGGGGATGATGGTAATGATAATGATGATAATGGTGGTGATGGTGGTGGTAGTGATGGTGGTAACGATGGTTGTGATGGTGGTGGTAGTGATGAAAAAATATTTAATATCTACATATTCAAAATATTTAATATCTACATATTCAAAAACATCATAAGGGTCTCAGAGGTTTTGATTGTTTACTTAAATTAATTTTAGATGACCAGTTCATTAACAATACGAATCGAACACTTACTTCACCTGCACACACCCACTTGCACACACTTGCACATTTTTCTTCTTTTTTCTTTTTTCTTAATTTCTTTCCACTTTTTATTCAGATATTTTCTGAACAAAATCTTTATATGTGACTCTCTATTCCCCTACATTCTCCTAAAAACAGCGCCATGTACCCCCCCCCCCCCCTTCCCGGCTGCTATCGCCTCAAGCTTCTTAGCTTATGATAGTTGGCCTCTGCATTTATCTTGATTATTTTTACTTACCTCCATACTTTCAAGCTTTCAATTATGTACTTTTTTTTTTAAATATTTTATTTTGTGTGTATTAAGTTGTCACTCTTGATGTAAATCAATTATATTATATACTATTATTGTTATTTGAATGTTTTGTATTTGATTTATCAATAAATGCAGAAACATCTGCTAAAAAAAAAAAAAAAAAAATAGTGAAGATAGGGTGATGTTGGTGGTGGTGATTGTGATATCAGTTACAATAGTGGTGGTTGAAACATTGATGGAGATAGTGGCATGGTTATAATTATGGTGATGGAGATGGTGGTAGTGGTAGTGATGAATAAGTTCAGTTCAGTTCAGTTCAGTTTATTGAATTCCATCTTTAAAAACATTTTTACAAATAAAAACATACAATTTCATGTACAATATAATACATAAATTGGGATAGTATATACATGTGAAATGAATTAATACAAAACAGAATAAGGCACAGCTGTAAAAAAAAAACAAGAAAAGGTTTTGTCTGGACAGCTTCCTATCAAATTAGATATAATAAACATAGTAAGAAAACAAGTAACAAGTAAAGTTTCGGATAGTATCATTCAGAAATTGCATAACAACCAGCACAAACCCAGTACGTGATATACAACATGGTAGGATGAAAAAGTCAGAAGATAGCAAAGGGGAAGAAAGAAAGAGAGAGAGAGAGAGAGAGAGAAAGAGAGGAGGGTAACAAGCTACATAAGGTAGCTATGATGATGGTGATGATTGTAGCAGCGTTGGTCTTTGGTGCTGGTAATTAGGGGGTCATACCTGCGGGTAACGGGTGTTATTTACTTGTCTTTAATAGGTACATAATATTTGTTTTCCCTTTTATATTTTCCAGGGTACCAACCTTTCATCTTCTACCCGACGAAACACTCAACAAAATAGCTGATGTTGTAGATGAGGTAAGAAATTTGTTGCAAGAAAACATTGGAAACTCTCAGTTATTAAACAAATTTCGCCTTGAATTTATTCTTTGGAAAGTTGGTCTGCATGTTATTTTCTATATTTGTAGTTTCCGACCATCTCTTTCAAACAGATCCACTTATACATTGATTTATTGTTTTCAAAAACTATCAAACGATGAAGTCACCATTGATCTGTTGTTTGTATAGAGATGTACTATACAATAAATTTATGCAGACAAAACCAAATTGAACCGAATTTAGTTTACTTTAACAGATTAATATCTTCCATCTCTTTTCTTCTGAAAAAGCGAATTCACTCGAGGTTCTTGAAAATCAATGAAAACCTTCATATTCTTCACATATTATGTTTGTTTCTTTTTCTGTCCATTTTATGTTTTCTCCTACCATCTGTCTATCTTTTTCTCATCTACAGACCTATTTCGATGAAGGTGATTACATTGTAAGGCAAGGTGCATCCGGAGATACTATGTACATCATAAGTAAAGGAAAGGTGAGAGCTTGCACTCAAAATAAGATTTAATTTTTAATGCTAATTTAGAAAAACAGATGTATACATTGGCTGCTACCTTGTAATACAATGATATTCATTGTATAAGGAAGATTTATACGATATTACATTGATTGAATTCCATTCTTACGGCCCAAGACTGAATTGCAAGGTCACAAAAGAATATGCGTGATTAAAATGATAATCACAATGTTCAATGCTTTCAATCATTTTCAAAAGTGAATGCTGTGAAGCACAGATCTTCGATCATTTGGACTCCGGTTGCAACATCCATCAAACTCCTAATGCCTCGAAGGCGTTGATGAAGTTGATGATTCAGTACACAGGAGGTTTACTTTTCAACCTGCACTCCGGAAACGGCTGATCTTTACAGTTATTTGGCAACCACATGAAAAATGATAGGAACTTCTAGTAATTTCATGAACTCTTTATTCGCCACATGCATAATCTCCCTATGCCACATTGTATTTATGATGGGATAGATATACCAAAGGCTTCAAGATTATTTAACTGTTTCCAGTTCAAGATTAATTTGTATCAGTGTTATAAGGGTTGATATGGAGCTAATCAAGATCAGAAATGAGTAATTTTGCAAATCCAGTTGCACAAATTTATCCTTTCATCGATTGGTGCTTATTGTTCTGTGCAAAAATGCATGTATGACAAACGAGCCACCATGCAAAGAGTCACAGAAAGCAACCAAAGTGTTAGACTCCCTCTTATCTGATGTACAGAATGTCTATATATCTTTCCATGCACATTAAGTATAACGAAAAAATGTCTTACTAAGTTTTTTTGGCTTTCACTAAATACATGTACATGAAGTAGCATCATGATATGTTAAAGATAAAGTTGAGTTCTGGTCATGCGATTGCATTTTTTTTTTTTATTGTCTGAAAGCAATTGGAAAAGCTTGATCGTGTAGCACAAAAGTATTGGTGTTTACTGTGACATTTTAGAATCATGAAAATGATAAGAAAATGGCCCAGTCTTGCTAAAGTTACATGCATTGTCCACAGAAATGTGTATATGGGCCTACACCAATAGTTGGGATATTTCGGATATGAGGGCATTTAGAGAGCCGTCCTTTTCAGGGGACTTTATTTCTATTATAGGCCTTCTCTTCCACACACACTGACATAAAAAGAATGAAAAAGCGCCCAAATTATTTTTCACCTTTCCCAGAACTCAACCTTCTCTTTAAAATCAACTCTTGTACGTGTTCTTGCTACAGTGTCAAGTCATGCAGAAGACGATGTCCGGTCAAATAAAGAACACCAAGATACTAGAAAAAGGAGACTTCTTCGGACAGCCAGCATTAGAAGGGTAAACACAAGACTTATCAAGCCTCGTTCAGATATGACTCGGCAAAACCACTGTGTTTTTTTTGTATGATGACGTAAAGTGTAGTACACATCGCATTTTTGTATCTTATAACACAGCTAGAGCTCAGTTCATATGCGCAAGTTATTTGTTGCGCACCGTTCTAGGACACATACCCCCTGGCCATCCACCCCCGGATAACCACCCCCAGTCAACTACCCCCTAGGACAACTACCCCCTAGGACATCTACCCCCATAGGGCAATCACTCTCTAGGACGACTATCCCCTGGGACAACTACCCCGGACAACTACCCCCCAGTAAACTACCCTCTAGGACAACTACCCCCTGGACAACTACCCCCTGGACAACTACCTCCTAGGACAACTACCACTCGGACAACTACCCCCCAGACAACTACCACCTACGACAACCATCCTCTATAGGACAACTACTCCCAGACTACTATCCTAGGGGGTAAATGTCAGGGTGGTAGTTGTCCGGGGGTAGTTGTCCAGGGGTTAGTTTTCCTAGGGGCTAGTTGTCCCAGAGGGTAGGTGTCCGGATAAAGTTGCGCACAGTTGCCATTCATTTACACATAACAAATGTGACGGTTTACCACATCGTATCTGAACGAGCCTTTATACATTGAGTGATTTCAAGTTGGGTGTTTAAGCCTGGTGTTAGTGTTTAATAAACACTAACACCAGCCTTAAACACCGAAATGGAAATCAGCTGGTGTTAAGGCTTTGACCTCTGAATATTGTCTACTTCCGGTAGCTAGTGTTATTGATTTTGCAAAATTGTCGTCTGCTGAACCGACCTTTGTGGCTGGTGTTAATATTTTACGTACAAATGTCATATTCACTAACACTAGCCCCTAGGGATTAAGCAAATGTTGATTTCCAGTTCGGTGTTAGTGTTGTATCCGCACACAGTCAACGCACGAACGACGCCAATTTATTGTCTGACGATCAAATAAAAATATGTGAAACAGGTAATTCATATATTCTTATGTGTAAAATGAGTCATTTTATAAGACCAGAGAAATAGGTGTAAATTTATTCTGTACTTTTCACGATATCTTTAGTTTTGATGTACTATTTTTAAATCATCGTCGTGAAATCAAGTATGTGTGACGTCACAGCTGGTGTTAAGCTATCGATTTTGATATCGGTATCGGGCTCTTAATTTCATCAGTAAATTTTCCGCTCGATTTAAGAGCTCTTGACTGCTCTAAACACTAACACTAACACTAACACCCAACTTGAAATCACTCATTCTTTCCCATTTTCCAGTTTGTCTTTACTGAACCTTTGTTTATCTCTTTGTCATCTTGTTTATCATTTTTCTTTTTGTAGTTATCCATTCCAAGTGATTTTTTCTTCTATTCCATCTCTGTCTTATTCTCTCACTAGATCTACTTTCTTTCTCCTATAATCCTGGATCTTCCTCTCTATTTTAGTAGTGTTAGTAGTAGGAGTAGTAATAGCAGTTATAGTAGTAGTAGTAGTAGTAGTAGTAGTAGTAGTAGGAATAGGAGTAGCAGTAGTAGGAATAGCAATAGGAGTAAGAGTAGTAGTAGTAGTAGTAGTAGTAGTAGTAGTAATTGTAGTCATAGGAGTAGTAGTAGTAGTAGTAGTAGGAGTAGTAGTAGTAGTAGTAGTAGGAGTAGTAGTAGTAGTAGTAGTAGTAGTAGTAGTAGTAGTTGTAGTAGTAGCAGTAGTAGTATAGTATAGTAAAGAAGTAAAATTAGCAGCAGGTAATATATAGTACATTGTTGATTTTCAATCAGAAATTACCTTAATTACTTTAATTACCATTAAATGAGCTCTAGATAAATTACAGCAACCTATTATTGATTCGTGCTAATTCGATGCCTAATTATTCATCAAATGGCTAGCCGGGCAAAATTGAGTATCTCATTAAGTGCTATTAATTATAGACTTGTTTGTGCTCAAGGCATACTGATGAGTTACTACATGTTTGCTTTAATTTTACTCTTCTTTTACTTCATATTTACTTTTTTTGTTTTGTTGTAGGGATGAAATAATCAGAGAAGCAACAGTAATAGCAGCGGACTCCAACGGTGTTGTATGCCTGGCACTTGACAGAGAGTAAGTATCTTAGATATTTTTAACTTTTTGCCAAGATTTGAGGGTTGTGCACAACCTTCTTTTGTGGCAATATTAATAGGGATACCTGTTAGGAAATGATTATCTCTTTTCATTAAAATAGAAATCTTTGTCATGCATTTTTACCTCGGGGGGCATATTTTAAATGTTAGATGGACAATTTGAGGGATTGTTTTTTTTCTTTTATAAACACTAGCACACAGAACATAATGTCACGTAAATATATGACATGATATAATATGGACGTGACAAGTGTATTGCATGACATAAATCTTCATGTAGTTACCTCGACAATGCATTCAAATCATGAATGCGGCCTAGTTTGTTCCTATCAAACTTGTTTGTCTAAACTTTGCACATGTGTGTAATAATACATCACAGGAATCAGACCATGGACCCTATATTTTGTGATAAAAATATCCACCGATAACCAAATATAATAGATATTTATACCCCAACCTGTCTAAATTTAACCTGAAATATGCTTATGGCATTGCTTCACTGTCATTAAATAGGGTATATAATTTTCTAAAACGATAAAGACCATAAAACAGCAGAAGCATCTATGAATTACCATGGTGCTCTAAAGGGGTAATTTTAAAGTTTAAACAAGGTGTATGTCTTAAAACTTTCAGGACTGGATTTATTTCAGGGATAACTTAATCACATATTGTTCTTCAAATTGCCAACAATAATGTTATTCTTTTATTACTACATTGTTTAAAGTAACATGTAATAATATCTCTGGAAACAAAATTACATGGACGAGAATATTGTCAAAGTTGAAAAACTGCCCATTGTGATTGAATAACAATAATTTTTAATCTCTCAACGTGTTGCCAATGTAAGGAATGTATTGTTTATTTTCAATTTTAAAATTTCTGGCATCAAACAAAACTATAGTTATGATACAAAATGGATGCAGTGTTTGCCGAAATTCCCATTCTTTCTACTCATGTGTCTAGCATATTTTCAGGGCTCTGAATAAAAAGTTGTTGACCAAAACTACAAAATGTGGAATGGTTGTTGCAAAAGCGTCAAAGAAACCCAAAACAAGATAATTATTGGAGACTCCTCTTTCACCCACAACACTCTAATCGCTATAATCGTTTCAGCATGATTATTAAGGCGGACTGATCCCTCATAAAATATTGAGGGTTGCCATGGTTAATTATTGGTAGTACATGAGCATTAAGTACATTAAGCATCACTCTATCTGGTTCAAGTACCGCTCTCGAGTTATAGGCAAGCGCGTTGATGGGATAATAAAAGCTGATAGGTTTTATAAAATTGTAGTATAACATCCTTACAGCATTCTACATACACAATGTGAAAGCTTAATCCAAACAGAGCGTGTAAGTCTACTTGGATAATAAAGGAAGTACAAAGCTTTTACATGGTTGAAATTTTCACTCTGTCTGAATATTATTATACAATTCTTATCTAAATCCTGAAAGTCAGGTGATTCCTGTTTTATCATATAGTATAAATTGTGTATTTAGAAGGCTTCAAATACTAAAAAGTATCAGAATTACATGATTAAAACACAATCATGTACTTTATTCTATCCTGAAAACATGTGAGTTGTTAATATATTTAGTCACTGATAATTTGTTGCTACATTGTAAAATGCTCCTGTAAGTTGTTATTGTATTTCATACACAATCATGGTAAATTGTAGGATATAAAGGTTTTTCTTTTACAAATGGCATTGCCGTACTCTATAAACTGTATTTGTAGGTCAAGTCGACATAAAAAGACAAGATTTCTCTTAACCTTGGCCTCATATTTAAGAGAGGAAAAATACTAAGTATCCACTGAAAAATATACATTTTAGATATATGATAAGCAAAATTGGCCTATTGAATAACATACAAATAGAGCTGCAGCTGTTAGAATTTTTCTCACAACAAAACTAATAATGGTATTTGAAATTGAAAAATGGAACATTTTATTTATGAAGAATCCCTGGCAGACCGCCAAAGTTTTTTTGCAAGACATTGATCTACTTTTGCCACACTTGACCCAGGTGAGGTAAATGGGTACCTGCTAGGGATTAATTTTTTCAAAAATGCTAGAGTGCCACATTGGCAGGCATGCTAAAGCTGGGTGAAAATTGTGGAGTGCAAGGAGTGTCAAGCCTGACAGACATGTGCGCTTTATAAGAGCCCCACTATTATATTACCATTATCATTAAAAATGCATAAACATGACAAGTACTCCTTTGACTCCTTTGACAACTAGAGGTCATTTGAAGAGATATGGGGGGGGGGGGGCGTTTCACAAACTTGTCATCAATGACAAATGACAGTTTTTGTTATAAGCTACTGAAATCATTGCTTCTGATTGGTTATCAGCAGAATTGTCACTGATTTTTGTCATTTGTCATTGAAAAAAGGCTTTGGGAAACGACCCCCAGAACGAGTTGATGGTTTATTTGTCAAGGAATTACTGCCCTCTTGACCCTAGACAATCCGTCTGTCTTGGATATCACTTACATGATAGTGTGAAGCATTCACATGTACAGTGAAACCTGTCTATAAAGACCACCAAAATGAGGCAAGAAAGGTGGACTTTATAGGCAGGTGTTCTTTATAGACAGGTTACTTTAGTACCTGTTTCAATGATAAATAATTTGTAAGGGAAACAAAAAATGTGGTCTTTCTATACAGGTGGTCACTAAAACAGGTTTGACTGCACTAGCATTGAAATATTAATCAAAGGATTGCCATCAACCATGAGAGTGATGTTACTGAAGGTGTGATTTTTTAATGGGGTTGATAGGGACAGTGGGCCATATTTCTTGTCATTTTGATGATTCCAGAACCTTGCATTACACACCGATACTTGTATGCTAGATGATCAACCTTTTCTGATCGATTCCACAACGTTTCTTTCACAATGCAATCGCATGACCATAACTGGTCTTTACCTTTAAAGTGTTGGCAATTCAAGAATTTTAAATATTATTTTCGTTTTTGAGAAATTCCCTTTCTACTCATAAATATGGAATTATTTTTGCAAAATGTGCCACCTGCAAGAAGGTCATATTAGCTATGTAATATAAATGACAAAACGGCCTTCTTGCTTGAGCTGACAATATATTGCATTATTTACTTCGGTACTAATAGATGCTGTATATAATAATTTATTGGAAGTATGGGAAATAAATGTTGAAGTGCTTGGTTTTTTAATGGTGATGGTTTGCAAGTCCCGACATGACTGTGCATTAAATGGAAATATGGATATGTGTCTGATACCTTGTTTGCACTTTGCTTTTCATTACAAGGTTAAGGTTACAAAGGCTTATTTCGAAACATCGGGTCATCTCGTCAGATCAGGGTTGCGTTACCAAACCTTTTGTGAAACTTGAATATGCCCCTTTATTCACGAAATGTCGGGATAATGCTGGTGAAATAAAGCCCTCTCATCTACAAATGGTCTGGTTCAATTTACCCGACAGTTTGTGAGAACTCTATGGCTAATCTACAAAAGGTTGCGTGATCTTCCGTTTCACGAAAGGGCGTGTAACGCGACCATCCGACTGAACGCGATGACCCGATGGTTGATGTAAGCCAGGTTAATATGGCCTGCTAGACCTTTTAGTAAATAAAAGAGATTCATTAAATTCAAGAACCACAACCTATCGACCTCCTAGTGTATACAATACATGGATAAATGTCTGCATATACTATCTCGTCCGTGTAATGTGTGTATCCGACTGAAAGAACTGAAAAGCCCTCGACCCACTTCTCAAAATTTCTTGATTCACTCAAAGAATCTCGAGAGCAAACACCCCGAAGCTAAAATCATACCAACAGTACTTGTTATCTTACCAACGCTGTCAGTGCCCTTCTTTCCTAATAAGATATAAATTTGATTATGTTTTTTATTAAATAATAGAGTAGGATACTTTTTCATTCTCGTTTTAATGTATGTTTACACTCATGATAAAAACACCGTAACAGTTTAGTTCAATTTCAGTTGTTGGTCATGGACAAATATAAAAGTACAATTGGCATAAGAATAATTATGTGACTGTTTCTGTAAAAAATACAAAAAGGGAAATAAACATGTATTGAAATAGAACCTCGTATCAGAATAATGTGTTTTACAAATATATATATATTCGACATAAATATATATAATTCAACGTATAGTAATAGATGTCCATTAGTAAACAGGAAATAGAAAACACATCACAGTCTTTTAAAGACGACAACGGCACAGGATAACACATTACATGGACAGGGAAACCAGAAAACATAGCAACTAATTAGAAATGAAAAGAAGCAAAAGTAATATGAGCGGAGATTAGAGAAAAACAGGACAAAGAAATGGAAGTGGGAAGTAATACTTTACATCTTCATAACATTTCTGAGGAATCAGATGTTTGAAATGAGAATAAAAGGAATTACACAAACCACAATAAATCGTCAATCAACTGTTTTGACAACCGATCATAATTCGTATTCCCACACTGTCTGTTGGAAATCTGATTCAGCCTAGCTTTTATGAGACTTAGAATCAATAGATTTGATCGACCACAGCCTTTCCTCAGTGGAGCTTTAAGTGTAGGCTTTAATTTAACTCAATTAATATAAAGTCGAGTTCTGGTCACGTGATTGCATTTCAAAAGAAACTGTGTGGAAAAGGCTGATAAGTCTTGGTGTATACTGTGAGCTGTGAGGTTTTGGAATCTTTAGATTGATAAAAAAAACTGGCTCGGTCTCGCTAAGAGTCACATGCACTTTACACAGAAATGTATATATGGAACTGCACAAACATATGGCATGACAACTTGGTCCACAACCATTAGATGTTACCTATCATATTTTGAATATGAGGGCATTATAATTGGAAGAGCTTTTCTTTTCAGGGGACACTTCTTTTATGATACTCTTCCATATATACATAGGATGAATGAAAAGCTCATAAATTATTTGTCACCTTTTCCAGAATTCAACCTTTCTCTTTAAACATTCACACCACACTGAGACTATCAGCTAAATATTTTCTTTTTACAATATGTATTTGTGTAGAAGACAGAGAGATGTACAACATGCTTTTACATTTATTAAAGTGTGGTAGATTTTGTAAGATTTTAGTATTAGTAATCATCTTCAATTGTACTTCGTCTATAAAGAAAGATAGTGCATACCAATATGTGTACTAGTAATCTGAAATTCAAATTGTAATTGAAATTGAGTATTTTATTGTACGTTCTTTTCACTGGTATAGGTTTATAAAGAAATAATAATCAAGTTCATAGACAATTACAGTTACGGTTTACAGTTATGATGCAAAATAGAGTCATAACAGCATTAGTTGGGTAGGATACACAAAATCAGTATTGTACGACGAGGATGCCGACAGAGCAAGTGAAAAGAAGAGAACCAAAGGAAGGCAGAGGAGATGGGTTGAGCAGAGAAAAAAAGATAGAAAGAGAGAGCGAGCCAAGAGTTACGAGAAGTATACAATGTAGTTTAGCTTAGAGACTTCGGTGGAAAGCGCTTTATAAGGACCGTTTTTTGTGGCTGTTTTTTATTTTGTTATTACTATCATTATTATTATCATTATTATTACACTAATATAATGAGGATAAATATATTTGTATTACTTTTCCTTGATATTTAATTGATATGTTGTTGTTTTTTTGTTTTTTTTTTGTTTGTCTTAGAGCCTTCCTCCAAATAGCAGGCGGTCTAGACCCAGTCATCAAGAACAAACTAGAGGATAACGCTAAGAGCAGGTAAGTCACATAACAAAAAAAGTATTTATCCATAGGAATTTCTTCTTTGATTGATAATAATGATTGTTTGGAGTCGAAAGGGGGTTCAAGTACAATCAAACCTGTCTATTAAGGCCACCCAAGGTAAACCAAGAATGTGGCCACTGTATGCAGATGGCAATTCTAGACAGATTCTACAACACACAGAGCCTGAAGGGAGTTCAAGTACAGTCAAACCTGTCTAATAAGGCCACCAAAGGGTAACAGAGAATGTGGCCACTGTAAAAAGATGGCCTTTCTAGACAGGGCCTATAACACACATTTCTCTCTCTCAAGGGATATGATATGCAGGCCATTATAGACAAGGGTATTTACGAAGTGGTGGCCACTAAAACAGGTTTAACTATATGTTAAGGCTAGGCTATAAACAGACGACAATATAAGATCACTTATTGGTTTATTGTTTAGTATAATTTTAAGCTATCATACATACTCTTGATCAAGGTCTACCAGGCACTAACAATCAGTCTAATCTAAACATCTAAATGATAAAGCAAACGGCAGCCTCAATAAATGTGCAACACTAGTCATTTTGATCGGGTATAATTATGTTGGTTAGTTCTCGACTTTATATTCATAGTACGATCCGTTTTATAAAACAAATCATTCATGTTTTGAAGCTGGTGCATTGGTGACGCCACTGCCTTTGGTAAGGTCACAATGAGCCCGGATACTGAACTTGACAATCCTCGTTCATTATCCGATTGTGACCTCACCTGCTTAAAGTGCATTTCCGCTAATGCTCCGGCGCAAACATGAATTATTTGTTTGCATACTATTAACCTTCTTGCTTGTGCAGTTGACTTTGCAATCGCTGTTGACAATATGTGACAATAAAATACAGGGTAAGAGATCAGCCATAATGTTCATGGAAAATTAGGTTTGATTATCATTGGGGTCTACAAAGATTCCTGTCTTTATCAGAGACAAATAACTATTTGGATTGCTAGATTTGAAAAGAAAAAATGGGGATAAAAAGACAGGCATCCATCAGCTATGACCCCAAAATAGTTTGAAAAGGACCTTTTGATATCCTTGTAACACAAAACACTCTCACACAGCAAAGAAAATGACAAGCTCTATAACCTAGATGTATTTCACTGCTCAGACTTAACTCTAATGACTTTGTGTGGTTGATATATTATTTTGGTTTTTCTTTTTCTTCCTCTTTTCTTGGCAGAATTGATTCTGAGTTTGCAGATCTCCAACTTGATGATATTCACATAGTAGCAACATTAGGGGTCGGTGGTTTCGGTCGTGTAGAACTGGTAGGTATTACATTTTTTAAATGATTTAACTACTTAATTGGCGAGTGCAAAACTTGGTGAATATTGATGTTTTCTCTCTCCAATATAACATCATAATACTATCCTATAAACAATGTACTATATGGTTCTCATTCGACATTGTTAGCGAGTTAATGAATTACTATTTTAAAGTCATTTTAGGCAAGGTATTTCCATTTTGTAGATGAAACAGAACCGGAACAGTCATATTATGATAAACACCTCAGATAAACACTGGAAACTTTTACTCTCGTGCTTTTTGTGTTTTTCATAACTCAAGAATAAGTTGGATTGGTTGAATTAGGGCCTTTGATAAATAGTTTTAGATGTTCACTTTGATATATCACATTCTCAAGAAACATAATCGGGATCAATCAATTTTTCACATACCTAAACAAATTACAAAACTTGGTAGGGGTATGAGTGATTTAGTTGTTAGTTATATTTTCTTTTCATTTCATTTATGGCATGTTATATCAAAAATGTTTTTTTTTTAATTTATTTTTTATGCTAGGTGAGGTTGGATGGTAGCAATCAGACGTACGCCTTGAAGCAGCTGAAGAAAAGACATATTGTTGAAACAAGACAACAAGAACATATCATGTCAGAGAAAAATATCATGTTGGAAGCGAGATGTGACTTCATTGTCAGGTCAGTATAAAATGATAGATAGATAGATAGATAGATAATTAGATAGATAGATAAGTAGATAGATAGATAGATAGATAGATTGACAGATAGATTGATAGATAGATTGATTTGTAGACATATTCAGACAGAGAATAATCGAATTACTCCGCAGGTTTGTATCCACATATTTGCGTAATACTTTATAACTGTCTCCTGACAGAACCTTAAGTTCCATGTACTCATTTTAACATGCCCATGGCCATGTGAATTTTGTATGAAATGTAAACCTCATTCTGTTATATTAATACACTTTAAAATGGATTTACATTGCAAACAGGTGTTTTTATGGCAGAATATGGATTCAAATAGACATGGAGATAAAAAGGTTTACCGGTATGGGAAAGAAGAAGCTGCATGATTGGTGGAGAATCATTTTCATGCTCTGCTTTTTATTTAGGCTCCTCACATATTACTTTTTTTATTTTGCCTGTCGTATCTCTATCCCTCAAAACTTTCTTGTCTTGTATTGTGTATTGTATTTAAGTGATTTATCCATATAACGACTCTTCAGCTTGTATGTATCTTGATTGCTTTTGATTTAAATGTGGAACAAATAAAGTTCGCACTTCAAACGATTTCATCAATATTGGACGATATATACCTTTTCTTCAGTCTTAAATTTGACTTCACTTTGGCAGTGACAATTGGTTAGTTTTATTTTATTTTTCCTTTTCAGATTATATTGTACCTTCAAAGACAATAAGTATCTATATATGCTGCTAGAAGCTTGTCTTGGCGGAGAGCTGTGGACGATACTCAGAGATAAGTGAGTAATAATATAATATTAATACAGTTTGTATGAGGAGGAGGAGGAGGAGGAGGAGGAGGAGGAGGAGGAGGGGGAGGAGGAGGGGGAGGAGGAGGGGGAAGGAGGAGGATAATGATGAAGATGTGAAGAAGAAGAATGAACAAATGAATACTTTTATTTAAAAGAATACCAGTCTTGTTCCTGATGGTGTTTTAAATGCGCATTTCTCATGTTACAGGGGATCGTTTGATGACAGTACGACGCGTTTCTACACAGCGTGTGTAACAGAGGCTCTAGCCTACCTCCACACCAAGGGTATCGTCTACCGAGATCTCAAACCAGAGAACATCCTCCTAGACAACAAGGGATATGGAAAACTAGTGAGTATTGATGAATTTGAGGGTCTTCGTAATTATACTTTCCAACTGTCATGAACTGGATCAAGTTGTGCTATCAAAAGTCAAAGTTGATCCCACCGCTGCCACCATGATGAGATCGAGGGTCTTGGTAATGGTAGATAACTCAGGACAGTGTCGGCGGACTGGTTTGTTATGGTAGACATGTTACTTATTCAACTATTTAGACAACAAGGGATATGGAAAACTTGTGAGTATTGATGAGTTTGAGGGTCTTAGTACTTATACTTCCCAACTGTCGTGAACTAGATCAAGTTGTGCTATCAAAAGTCAAAGTTGATTTAAACTATCCCACCGCTGCCACCATTATGAGTATGAGAGTCTTGGTAGGTTCTAGGACACCTACCCCTGGACAACTATCCTAGGGGGTAGTTGTTCAGGGGTCGTTGTCGGTGGGGTAGTTGTCCTGGTGGGTAGTTGTCCTAGGGGGTAGTTGTCCTAGGGGGTAGCTGTCTGGGGGGTAGTTGTCCTAGGGGGTAGTTGTCCGGGGGGTAATTGTCGCGGGGGGAAGTCGTCCTAGAGGGTGGTTGCCCTAGGGCTAGTTGTCCTAGGGGGTAGTTGTCCTAGGGGGTAGTTGTCCTAGGGGTAGTTGTCCAGGGGGTAGTTGTCCTGGGGGGTAGTTGTCCTAGGGGGTAGTTGACTGGGGGTGGCTGACTGGGGGTGGTTATCCGGGGGGGGGGGGGGGGGTAGGTGTCCGGATACGGTCTTGGTAATGGTAGATAACTCACGACAATAGAGAGTCGGCAGACTGGTTTGTTATGGTAGACATGTTATTTATTCAACCACGACGGATACCGAATATTCGGATATCGCATATCGTAACAAGTATATCAGTCAAACTAGACTGCCAGGGAAGAACAATGGTGTCCTATATTGTGAGGAGGAGTTTTGTATTATTATAAGGATACCAACAGAGCGAGAGAGCAGAAGAGGACCAGTGCTTAAATAGACCATTTTCAGTACATGAAAATTTAGTTGCCTAGATTTATGTTTCTTGAGAATGTGACATATTAAAGATCGCATCTGAAAGTATTTGACAAAGGCTTTAATTCAACCAGTCCACCTTTTATTCTTGAGTTACAAAAAAACATCAGGTTTACAAGGGGTGTGAATAATTTTGTTGTTAACTGTACATATACAGAGAACAGTCAGAGAGCGAGGAGGTGGAGTAAATTAGAACAAAATGAGTGAGTGGGAGAAAGAAAGGGGGAGTTAGTGATATAATTATCAAGTGATTATTCACATTTGAAACCATTCTCACCATCAACTCTCTCTCTCTCTCTCCTAGGTTGACTTTGGGTTTGCCAAGAGGATAGGTCACGGAAGGAAAACCTGGACGTTCTGTGGGACACCAGAGTATGTAGCACCTGAAATCATCCTCAACAGAGGTCACGACCTTTCAGCCGACTACTGGTCACTCGGTATACTTATGTTTGAGCTACTCACTGGCAGGTTAGTTACAGCACCATTCTTTATCTTTAGGCCTTTCTTCATCAGCTCGAGTTTGCCAAATAACCCGCTATTTTCAGACTCTGGCTATTATCCCGAAGCTTGAAATTGTGTCTTCACCAGATCGCTACGCTCATCACAAACTAGCTCGGATGGGCGCAAATTAGCCCACTATTTCCCAAATAGCTGGATATTTTGGAAACAAGACCAAGATTTTTCAGGATATTTTCTGAAACAAATATCCCGCTAATTGTAACTGTGGGCTGATAAGGACATAAATGAACTGGTTAATTTACAAACGGGATAGTTAAAATAGCGGGTTATTTGGCAATCTCAAGCTGATGATGACAGGCCCATGTGGCGGTCCAGGTATCTCAGCCAAAATAAGTTGCACAAAAAGACGCATCCAGAACGCAAAATGCATAATTGTTGAAAATCATGATTTTATAACACAGAGGTCGAACCACATCGTTGGGATTTGAAGCTGTTAAATGCATATACAATTTTAGCTAAACTTTCATTTACATATGTCAAAAAAAGAACTTTTAAATTACAAACATCACTGTTTAATATGCATTTTGAGTTCAGAACCTGTCTTGTTGTGCCACACTTTGCTACTTTACTGGATAGATAATATTTCACAATGTGCGACGAAGAAAGCACAAAATTGTGACAAATTGAGACTTTTGCAATATTTGAAATTGTGAAGAAAAAAATGGAATTGAATTAATTTGAAAAATTATATGCACTTCAATCATTATTGTTTTTATTCTTATTATTATAATTAGTATTATTGTTATTATTACTATTATCATTAATGTTATCATTATTGCTATTGTTATTCTTATTGTTATTATTATTTGTATTATCTATTGTGATTATCATTGCAATAATCAATATTCTAATTATAAATTATCATTATTATTGTTATTCTGATCATTATTATTATTACTACTATTATTATTATTACTATTTTTATTATCATTATCATTATTATTATTATTATAAAAATTATTATTATTATTATTATTTCGTAAATTATGATTTGTTTTCTTTTCATTTGTATTTATTCAGCCCTCCTTTCACTGGGTCTGATCCAATGAAGACATATAACATCATCTTAAAGGGGATGGACATGATTGAATTCCCGAGAAAGATCACACGCAATGCTGCCAACATGATCAAGAAACTATGCAAAGACAACCCTACAGAGAGACTGGGGTATCAGAAGAGCGGACTCAAAGACATCCAGAAACACAAGTGAGTGTCAATTTTAATTTTCAATTTCAATTTATTTATGTTTCAAACAAAGCATTACAAATCAATTATAAACATTTACAACAAATGTAGGAATACATATTGGAAACAGAGGGGTCCACTAAAAAGCAATGCTTGTACAAGTGTGGACACCTCAAATGATACTTAGGAATAATGAGTAATTAAATTAACAAGTTCATAACTACCAAAGGAACAACAAAATAGAAGAAAAACGGGGGGATGCCAACAGAGACGAGATCGGGACAAGACAGTACTTTACATGACAAGAGTAGAAGTGTGAGATCGGGGTACAGAAAATAATACAAAATAATGAGCTGCATGTGGGGTTGAGAAGAAGATGCAGGAAAGAGAACTTCGCATTAGAAAGGAGATAAGCATGAGAAGGCACAATATAATATATCAAATTACATTTTGAGTCAACGAGTAGAGAATGATCTTGTATTTAACAAAAACAACAACTATTTATTTATCTATCTATTTCCCATGCCTGGGAGGTCGTTGGGGCGACAATGAAATGAACCTTGAGACACAGGTTCTCCATAACTTTTTGTCTTTAGCTGTTCTAGTTAGCTGCTCAAACGACATTAATAATAATAATAATATTACGCTTTTATGTAGCGCTTAATACATCAACGATGTCTATATAAAGCACTTTACAGATATATCATTACCCGGTCATCAGATTCAGGCATACCCGCACACAATGTATACACATTCTCCACTCCCTAGGGAGCATTCCAGCCAGGCGTCATTTGTACAGTCCATGTCCTAGTTGGTCTGCCCCCCATGTCTTCTCCCATTAGTTCCTCCTTGCAAGATGATGTTTACCAAGCTATTCTTCCATCTAGTTGCTGCATCAGGTCACATCTTTATGAGGCCTTGATCAAGAAGTGATATCATCCTGACTAAAGTATTATCCAAATGGAATAATTCTGACTTAATTCTTTATTGCTTTCTTTTGTTTGCAGATGGTTTGATGGCTTCAACTGGGAAGGTCTAAGGAAACGAAGTCTAACACCTCCAATCGTTCCTACGGTAAGCGTCATTATCATGATCAATTTCTATAACATTAAATTGAACCAGTTACATCAAAAAATCATTTGTGTATGGCTAGAATGTATAAAATCATCCTCATAAATACTTCATTTTGCATTGTATGGGCTAACAGATAAGGAGTATAAAGAAAGTAAAGAATAACATAAAAACTGCTCACATCAAACCCGAATGGGACTTGGGTTCAGTGTGAGCCCTCCTTTATGCGAGCAGGTGCGTCAAGTCGTCTACTCACAAGTCACATTAATGGCAATTGAGAGTGTACTTAATCTTGCAAAATCTCTGGACAGAAGTAATGTAATTAGGAGTTCATATTTTGAATATAGTATTACGACATGGTACTACTAACTTACAGAGCAAATATTTGTTGATGATTGGTACACTTTAATATAAAAATTATGACATCTTTTAATTGCTCTTCACAGCCACACGTAACATTATTCATGATGCCAATGAGAATCATATTAATAGTGATTCAAATAGAGGTTCCTGATGCAAAGATTTGTTTAGTATAGAATATATATAACAACAATAGTTAGAAAATACTGAAGATGATGATGATAACGACACGTGTTAAATTCTTCCTAGATTTCACTTTAACTTTCACTTTAGTGCTTGCATTTAGTTTTGAGAGATATGGTTATTTTAGATATGTTCTTCTTGGTTAGCCTATGTAGTCTGTCTACAATTGACTTTAATCAACTTTTTTTTAGTTCTTTCAAATAACGGCATTTAAATGGGGAATAAAAAACAATACTTCTAAACATGAACTTGAACTTGTATGCAATGGATTTATTGATGTACTATGTTTTAATTTTGATTTCAATGATAAACCAACATAACATTTATACCGTATCTGCTCTCTATTGATGTTGTCTGCTACTGTTTTTTCTCACTGTATGGAATCAGGTGCGATCAAATTCCGACGCATCAAACTTTGACGACTATCCTCCCGATCATGAGGCAGCTCCGGAAGACGATACGTCGGGTTGGGACAAGGACTTCTGAAGGTCATACCCCGCACCCTTGACCTTTTCCAAGTTGGCTGTACGCTAACACAGAACTACAGAGATGCTAGGACTGGACGTCAGTGGAGAGAGAAGTCAACCATGTCTACTGCATCATGGGAAATGAGATTTAGGAACGAACAGAGAAAAAGTGGGAGGAGTTGCATTGTTAGCTTTGATAGGAAGAGTTCAATATCAAGTTATTCAAGAAGAAGATTGTCCGAGCTAGTCCAACCAGGAAAGACTTTCCAATCAGGTCAAAGATAAAGAAGTTCATCGTTTGAGCTCAAATGTAAAAAGTAAAGGAAAAGTTTAATACTCAGAGTTGATGTGCTGTGAACAAATTGTGAGTGTTTCGAAAGGGTTCGTATCGAGGACCAATTCATGTAACCCAAGATGAGCAGTGTAAAAGAAGAAACATATGAAGCACAGTATTGGTATATCATTCTTAACCTACTCCCAAAGATCTTATATAACAGTATACACCTTGTGATGTGATAAATCATTTAAGAGAACAAAGAAAGATGTTATTGCAAGCTGATTTTATGTTATTCTCATACTGGAAACATCGTGAAAATCATTTGTTAATTGGCTTGTTTGTTTATGCACAAGAAACATTTTTCTCTCCTTCGATTCATTTTCTTTTAATTGGACTAATTATTTTGTTAAAAGGTTCTATACTCTGTTGAACATTGTCATTAATGGTCTTTTTAAAGATTTAAGATGGCTAGATGCGATGTTTTCCATGGCCAAATAAAGTGTTGAACAATGCTGCATAATATCATTACACGTTCCAGATGTTTAAACTTAATGTTTATAATTAATGATGATTATGAATAGTGCAGGCACTGTCAAATACTAACCAATCAAGAACCTAAATTTAAAAAAGGTCACAAATGATCATGATCAATTTCTAGCATATTTATTTTTTCTTAACTTATCTTGCAAGAAATATGTCATACATTTTTGCTACGACACCATTATTTCAGCATGATTATTCGAGATGTGTTTTTTTTTCTTTCTTTGTGTTTGTACTAGAGTACAGCTCATTGTAGGATGATATTTATAGACATTGGTGGAAATATTTATCTAGATAAGCCAGCTTTTTAAAGGCTGAAAGTGCAAATTTGTACAATACGTTTACTTTGAGCCATAGTTATTTGAGTCCATACATGTACACCTATTTACCTCAGTAGTGCAGACATTTTTCCACAGTCTTATCACAAAGTAAAGATGGAATTATAGGTTGCGTTCTTTGCTTTCATTCTGTCCTTTATACCCCCTTCACATACACAGATTTTTCTTACGAGTCCTTACAGAATGCGCAGATCCTTACGAGTTAGCCACTTTTACGACCGATTTAAGAGTTGTTACAAGTTATTAGGAGGTATTTACGGTTTACTACGGATTATTACGAGTTATTACGATGTATTTACGGCAAACTTCCATGATTTGTTACGAGTTATCACAAATATATACAAGCAACTTACAGGCATTTTACGACCTGTTTACGTGATGTTACGACTTAGTTACGAGTATTTACAAGCCCTAACAATTTTCCTTACCATTTGCAGCTTACTTTTCTCCAAATCGTAAACAATACGTAAGAATACGAAAAGTATAGGAATCTATTCGTAAAGTACTCGTAACTACACGTAAAGTGCTCGTATTAGCTCGTTACAATCCGTAAAGCCATCGTAACACGATCCAGAATAAAATCAACAACACGTAAGCACTCGTAATACTCCGTAAATAATCTGTATTAAAACAAATCGTAAACTAACCTGAACAAATCCTTAAAAAAAAATTACGAGTCATTTACAGATTCTTGCGAGCAGTTTATGGATGGTTATTTGTTGTTGCGAGTGGTTTACACTACTTACGGATTGTTACAAGTTATTTACAGGAAAATTATTCCGTGGATAATTGTAAGAAGATTTTTGACATGTCAAAAAATTTGCCTCTCCTTTCACAGATCCTTAAGAGTGTCTGCGAGTTGTTGCGAGTTGTGACAAGTTATTTACGGATACATGTGAGTAATTTACGGATGCTTGTGATTGAATACGAGTTTGCGATCGTTAAGGACTCGTAAGAAAAATCTGTGTTTGTGAATATTAAGCCTTGTTTAGATATAACACGGCAAAACCATGGCAGTATTTTTAATGATGACATAAAGTCTTATACTTTTCAAATTTCTGTATCTTAGAGCTCAGTGAATACGCCAGGTATCTTGGTTGCCCGCACTTGTCATTCATTTTCACACAAAGGTACCGCAACAGCATTTTTGCCGTGGTTTACCCTGTCATATCCGAACGAGCCTTTGGAGTTGGAGGATTCTAGCGCAAGCATACAAATACACCTGTGTGCATTTGTTTACAGTATAATTTACTAAGGTCACGGGGTCATCAAATTTGTCAGTAACCTTTGACACAGTATTTGTGTGTGTAACAGTGAAGAACATAGCTATATCCATGTGTGTGCAATGATTATGAATGCCTTGATTATATGTTTAAAGGAATGCATACATATATTCTTCCTGTGGCTTGAATGATTGAAAGTGTGTTGCATACAGGTTTATGTTTGGTCAAGCTATATAATCAAGGCAAATCTGATGATGATTGATGGGCCTAATCTGTTACTAAAATCAAAATCAACAGTATGTGAAATTCATCCAGTCTTATCATAAAGTCAAGATGACATAAGATATTGTGTCATTTTGTTTTTATTCTGTCCATAGATGTAAATGAATTTACACATTGATGGGCTATAGATCAGCATATGATGGTGCAAGATTATAAATGACTCTTCCATTGGGTTCTAGATTCGTGGGCATTATGTGCACCATCTTCATGTTTTAGTGTTCAACTTCATGCACTTTAAACCTGACGGTCCAGGGTCCCGTGCTATATCCACTGAACCTCATCTTCCCTGCATCATATTTCCCCATTGATAGACCAATTTATATACATACATTTAAATTCATAGCTGCCTGTTGCAAACACCATTTTAAAATCTGTAAAGAATGTTATTGTTGCTATGTCAGGTAACCATGAGGGTTGCCAAGAACAAGCATTGTGGAAGAGGACATGCATAGAATTTAGATTTCAATGGTTAGAATGCAGATATGCTGTATTGCTGCTATGTCAGGCAACACTGAAGGTTGTTAAGAACAAGGATTGTGGAAGACGACATGGATAAAATTGGAATATAATTTGTAAAATTTGTCTATAGCATCTTTATTACGAATGTCTCACACCAACCATCAACCAAGCAAGCTTCTTGCAGCTGTATCTCTCTTTAATTGATCTGGATATTTCATATTGGTAGTTATGAATAGAAATTGGTCTTGTATTAAAAAGAAGGCCAAGGTCATGGATAGAATATGATATAAGAAATGTTAATATCTTTTAATTGAACGATTCTTCTTAAAAAAAAGACTGATAAACTGTGTGCTTTCACAACTTATATCTTGTATAGTTTTATTTGAAAGAATTTTTGTTTAAAGTTCATTCTCTCATTTGTGTTTGGAATTTCATTCTCCTTGAAGGATGTGAAGCAATAGTCCAGTTTATTAACATATTCAAATAGTCCTGGAGACTTGGCGACGAGTTATTCAATTAACCTGTTATTAATAAATGAACTACAATACTTGGAATCCAGTCTGCATACATTACTTGTTGCTATGTCAGGCAAGCATCGGACAAGCTTTCAGGTTGTTAAGAACAACCTTTGTTTATAAAGTATGCATACAATTTGAATAAGTTAGTAAACCAGTCTATTCAATCTTTCTGATGAAGATTTCAATGAAGGCCATTTGAAGTGGAGTTGAGAGTGGATAATTGAGCAATCAAATTGAGAAGATTCTTTTATTGATGAAATACTTGAGGTTATATCAGAATGGTGCTGAAGAAGGATATACAGACAATGTGATAACTTTTGGATAATATGAACCCTAAAGTCCCTAAGTCAAGAAAGGACATTAAATTCAGTAAATAATGTTACTTGCTGCTACTGAAGATGTTTATGATGATGGTGATGTTGATAAGGATGAAAGCTATTATGATGGTGGTGGTGGTGGTGATGATGATGATGATGATGATGATGATACTGATGGTGGCGGTGAAGATAAGAATGCTGATGATGATGATAATGGTGAAGATGATGGTGATAATGGTGGGGATGATGATGATGACAGTATTGATGATGATGATGATGATGATGATGGTGATGTTTGTGATGATGATGAAGCTGATGATTATGATGATGATAACAATGGTGAAAATGGTAGTGATGATGATGGTAATGTTGTTGATGTAAGCTATAATGGACACAATTTCAGATAATGCCCTCGATGTATTAAGGTAGTCGACCTGATTGGTTTCCAAATGACTGTATGCTTTGATTTATCAAGATGTGTGTCTTATTTATTTTCTTGATGTTCGAATGCGGTGAATGATCTATTTCCACTTATATTGTGATAATTCATATCCTCATGAACTTAAGGTGCTCAACTGCATGTTTTTTTTATACAGTGTGTATAGAAACACGAATTGCTAACTTCAAGTTAGTTTTAAATCGCTCATTTGAATATTCCCGACTGAATCGTGTAATATCCAGAACTGTTCACTATAATATATTCATCTCTGTAATATGTCAAACATCTTCTTTATGATGGTTCTTTCTCTGATTTCTTGATTGGTGTTTTTATGTTTTCAATTTTGTTTGAAGGAATGGGTCACAGAGTGTGCTTTGTGTGGGATGCTAAGCTTTGAAAGATTGTGTAAAGGATATACATATTCGTGGAGCTAAACATTCGGCTATAAACGGGACAATGGTACTCCGTTAGGCGTTTCACCTACGTCAATAATAATAATAATATATGAGATTTGTAAGGCGTCAAATCTCCTTGAAATCAAATACTCAAGGCGCACTTGAGGGAGGGGGGTCACATAAAGACATATGTATTATACAAAATAGGAACAGGAGTAATATAAAACTTACAAACATAATATATAGAACAATTAATTATATGTGTCTCAAACACGTAATTTCTAAAATTACTTTGAACACTCCAACTGGGCACAATTTGACAAAACTTGTCATCAATGGCAAATGACAGTTTTTGTTATAAGCTAGTGAATCCTTGCTTCTGATTGGTCATCAGCAGATTTGACACTGATTTTTGTCAATTGTCATTTAAAAAGGGCTTTGAGAAACGGGTCCCTGGTCTGCCATTACGAATATCTCAAGGGAGAGCATTTCACAGAGAACTTGGCAAAGGCCCTGCATGAGCAAAGCTTCTCTCCCGCGACTTAGTATTGAGCTTTAATTTAGGAATAACAAGTATTCCGGAGTTTTGAAGTGTGCAAGCAATACTCGATTTTAGACTCAGTTGGTGTGTTGTAATATGGCTGCAATATATTTACCACCTAAATCATTCTGATCATAATTATGTTGCGCTGATTTTGATTACAGAGTGAATGGATGTGAAAAATTGGACTGATGAGATATAAAGAGTTGTGGTGACGAATGCCGTTCTAAAATAATTGGATCCTTTACTTTGTAGATATTGCTTGATTAATAACCTTTTGAGACCATAGTTCGCGCATGACCTTAATTCGCGCACAGTGCCATTATCTTCTTTTTTCTTGAATCAATAAGGTGTAGAAGATAGTTACTAAGAAGAATCCCTAAAGAGTTTTTCTAGCAAAGATAAAAGGAAATGATGAGTGTACTTTCACTACAAAGGTTTCAAAAATAGGATACCGCTAATGGAAAGAGGGCCATAACTTAGTTGATTAGAAAATTCTTTGGAATTGGATGTGAAATTATGAAAGTATCGACAAAAGATCGACAAAGTGTGCAGTCTGTTGCGGCCTTTCCGAGAACCAAAATATGAACTTGCCGATATATGAAATATGAACTTTCCTAAATATTTTTGAAATGTGCGCGAACTTTGGACACCCCATCATACAAATTTATCATGAACTTCCATGTCCCAAAATGATCGAGCTAAATGTCCAAAATAAGAGATGCAATTTCTTTTTCTAATGTTTTCATAACCTGTTATAATATCAAAACCATTAATTGGAAGGGGGTCACCGCGACTTTATTTTCCAGTTAAGACGGGGTTTTAGATACATAGAAGTGGAGTATCACGGAATGGGACAATTTACAAGGAATGTTTAAGCAAATTAGCCTTGTTTACGTCATGCAAATAGAACCTGATAAATGATATATGTCTTGTTTTGTTTTTTATTTTTGCTTGGCAATGTGCTCATTTTCAGTTACTTCTTCAACACATAATATCGTCTGGGGCCAGAAGGGCGTTAACTCATATACTTTTACACAGAGTTAAGGCTCTTCTTGCTCCGAACAGCCGAATCGTCACTGAGATCGCTTTAAAATGAACCGAAGTCATGCTACTTCTAGATTTGGTCTCAGTGTATGGTTAAGAGAGATTTATCCTGGTTTCCGACTAGTTTTAATCGAAATTAATAGATGTAAGGTCTTTCTGGGCAGGTTGACCAAGCTATTGATGATTATCAGGTGAGCTGGACTTTCTATGAAGGTTATTCACTTTTGATCAGGCTCGATCTGGTCACAGTGATGAGAGCGATTTCTCCTGGTTTCCGACTAGTTGATATCGAGATGAATAGATATATGGTCTTTCTGGGCAGGTTGGCCAAGCTATTGATAAGGATTATCAGATGAGCTGGCCCTTCTATGAAGGTCATTCACTCTTGAACAGGCTCGTCACATAAACTAGATGGTCAACGTTATGAGATACCTACCAAATCCATGATATTTTGGGTGCTACCTACTTTGATTTAATTTTTTTCTCTCGGTTTGATTTTAAACTTTGTTTTCATAACTATGTACAATATATTGTACAGTATATATCTCATGAACGGTTCTATTTTGCCATTAATGATAACTTTATTTTTGAAATGGAATCTGTACTGTATACTGTGGTAGAACATGTACTATATAATCATACTGTTTCATCTTGAATAATTAATGTATGTATCTATACTCGTGTACTACTCTTCCTGGGATATTATCATGTCGTATATGATATATATACTCTAATTACAGTGTCGTGTTTATATATTTATTGGAGGAAGGGTATACGGATCGTGAGGGGTCTCTATTTCTTCTGCCATTTTGATCGTTCAATGAGACGTCGGAATTTATTATCGGTAAACCAATAAAAGCGATAAAATGAAGTATTTACAACAATTTGAGTTATAGTGGTTTGTTTTTCTGTCAAGACTTCATAGATATGTTTTGAGGAAAATGTGCGTGTTTGGTAGAATAGGACTAATACTACACTCTGAGAACTAAAATGTTAGTATCACCATTCAAAAGGGCCGAGGAGTGATCACCTTTTTTCAGCCCATAGATCGATCTCCATGTATAGCTTTGCGAGAATTTCGGATGTGGCTCGTCTATCATACTTACATTCACAGGAGTGCTGCATTCGATTGGCCAATAGCAGCCTAAGAAGTGCCATTGGTGTATTATACTACGTTCTCCGTTCTGACAGGGCTCTGCAAGAGAGAAACAAGTCACATGAATTTCAAGAAGGGGTACAAAGTTTAGGTGTCATAATAATATCCTATATCAACAGCAAAGATAGACGACGGGTGGTTCACTTTCAAAATGAGCTTTAAAAAATGGATATCCAGGATTAGAGGCGGCACTCCGGGGGGGGGCACAGTGCCCCTTCCCCTTTTCACCTCTGATAAGTGCCTATTTTTTTTTGACACTTGCCCCATTTACTTTGCAATAAGTGTCCATTTTCCATTCTCATAAGTGCCATTTTTAATCTCTCTGAATAAGTGCCCTTTTCACTTTTAATAAGTGCCCCTTTCACCTCTGATAATTGCTCTTTTCAAATCTGAAAGGTGCCCCTTTTACTTTTACAAGTGCCCTTTCCCCTTCTGATAATTATTCCTTTTTTTTTAATCTCTGATAAGTGCCCCGTTTATTTTAACATGTGCCTCTTTTTCTTTTTAATAAGAGTAACTTCCCCCTTCTCATAAAAGCCCCCTTTCACCTCTGGTAAATGCCCCTATTAAAATCTGATCGGTCCCCCTTTTCTTTGACCTAACGCACAATTTCCTTTATTATAAGTGACCCTTTTCATTCTCATAAGTGCCCCCTCTATAATTTCCCTTTTTAACAATTATATTTGCCCCTTTTCCTTTCTACAAGGGACAGTTCCCCTTTTCATAAATCCCCCTTTTCTCCTCTTATAAATGCCCCTGTTCCGTCGACAAATGCCCATTTCCCATTCTCATAAGTGCCTATTTCCAACCCTGGTGAGTGCCTTTTTTTTGGGGGGGGGGGGGTAAGTGCCCCATTTTCAACTCTGATAATTACCCTTTGTACTTGTATATGTACATGTTCATTTTCTTTCTAATAATTGTCTTATCCATTTTGATAAGGGTCCCCTTTTCCTCTTATCATTAAACGCGCCCTTTATTTCAAGCGACTAAGAGCAATCCCCCCCCCCCCATAGATCGCTCGTTACGCCCGCTCGCATTTATAAATTATATCATTATGTTACTTATCAAAGGTATTTTCAGTCTTCCGTTTTGACAATGTGCTTATAACCCCATCAGGATTGAGTTTTTTCTTCCTCTTTATAAGATGTAATTTTTCGCACTGCGATCTCTCAAATCTTTATTTTTTTTCTTCACATGATGGTTAAACAATATCTTGTATGGTGTATTAAGAGAAACAAATTCATCCCTGATAATGTAATCACAATGTAGGGGTATATACCAATGTTTAAAAAAGTGTATATTTTCGCTTTGAGATTTCCATTTGTAGGTGCCCTTTTTTCAAGAAAGTGCCCTTTTGTGTTGGTCCGCCGCCCCTGTCCAGGATATACCCCGTTTGACGTCGAGTCCGAAAATCCTATCGCTTTTTCGACACTGTCATAGTAAAACTAGCATTAAGCTGTACCGTTCTCTAGCAATTTAAGAAGGTCGCAATCCGACTGGAACATTATTCGCAAGTACTCTAGCACACGAGTACCCAAGCATAACCTAGATGACCACAGTCACTCATAAGTCATAAGCATGACATGCCTATGAATTATGCACAAATAAGGCGCTGGATGCCATCCCAGTATTCAAAAACAAGTTTTTGCCTGTCGCCTTATATATAATATATACATGTATATGTATAGTTTAACACTCTGAGAAAGACGTAATTCGAGCCATAGCAATGAACTTGCACCACCGAGATTTGGGCGACGGTCGCTGTTTTTAGTTTTCGACGGAAAGGCTCGCAACAGTTCAAGTATTCATGACAAATTTTGAGGGCACTATAAATGTTGAAAATTTAGGTTAAAACGAGATGAAAGGGACATATACATCGAGACATATGTTAAAATCTCATCAATTAGGAATCCGTCGATATATTTATACCCAAAATATTGCCGGACAATTGCTCTTCTTGTCTTTTCTTATCAATCTAAGAATAGAAATTCCACGTATATTGAATCAACTGTTTTATGTAATAATTGGGGATTCTATGGAAAAGATGACCAAATTAATACTACATGTATTCAATATCCATGCAGCAATGTTGAATCGTCTGATTTGCGGGGTGCTCCCACTATGCTCACAATGCCTAGAAACATGAAGTGCGCCATCTCAGTGATAAAATATGAATTGTCCCTCGGCTCCCCTCTTTCCATGACGGTGTGTATTAATTCATAATTCCAGTAGTCTGTTCACATGTCGTATTATATACAATTTAAAATAGCATAAGCAACTACAATAATGCTCATCATTTGTAATAAAAGTCTTATGTCAATTATGTCATCAAAAGAGAGAGAGAGAGAGAGAGAGAGAGAGAGAGTGAGAGATAGAGGGTGGGAATAAAATTAGAAAGGGAGAGATGATAGAAGGGGGAAGATAAATAGAGCAACGGTATAGAGAGAAGAGAGGTCGGACGAATTATATATATTATTTACGAGAGAAAGAGGGCGAGAGAGAGAGAGAGATAAAACAAAAAGAGGAGAGAGAGACAGAGAGAGAGAGAGGAAAAAAGAGGAGAGAGAGAGAGACAGACAGAGATTGAAAAAGAGACAGAACGGAGAGGATAGTATCGAGAGAGAGAGAGAGAGAGAGAGAGAGAGAGGGAGAGAGAGAGAGAGAGAGAACGAGAGAGGTGGCAGCTTAAATTCTAGAATTTCTAGATAGACTGCGTTATAGAAATGCCTATTATTTTTATTATTATTCTAATCACAATTATTTTACCCGTCACCTTTCATCCTAGTTTTCATGTCAACGTGTACATTAACATTTAACAATAGTACCAACAACAAAAAAGAAAAAAAAGAGAGAGTTCGAGAGAGACAAAATTTAACCTGTCTCTCCTCAAATTGTTTACTTCTGTATTTGAAGCAAATTTGGCACGATGTTTTTCAATCTAGGGGGGGGGGGGGGGGCGTCAATTCCGGGAGACTAAGGGGCATATTCCACAAGTTGTTCTCCCCCACCCCTCACCCGCCAATCTGGAGAGAACAAAAAAAAAGAGGGGGGGGGGGAGGTATTATGTAGTGAATAATGAATAAGGCTACAGCACACCATGAATAGCTTTGAAAGAAAATCTAACTTAATGGACAACTATATAGTCTAAAGGAAAGCAGAAAAATCGGAGAAGCACACCGGTGACGGAAATTGGACAAAAAATCAGAAAGTTGTGATTAAAAAAAAAACTGTAATCGTTACACGTAGGCTATGGGCACCTCAAAACTGGCTGAATCAGTACTGCCAATGTGACAACTTTCCCATTTAGTTTAATACACAAAATGACTAAAATTACAATTTTTCAAAATATATGACTCCAGAGGACCTATAATGATTTAAGCTATCCATGACATATTTTGAGTAGTACCTCGAGGGGGAAAAAGGAATCAATCATGTTTTTTTTACACGACAACAATTAATGGGAAGGCTGATATGATTACGTTACAATCCACCGAGCAAATTGCCAATATGATCTCATATTTCAAACATGATAACTCTTTTCATGATTTTATTTGATTCATTTATTTATTCACGGTAAAAGCCCAGTTCAGCTGTTAGGCTGTTTTACAATGGGGCCGTGCATTTACAATAAAAATACAAAGTATACATAAGAAAACATATATCATATAAAGAATAACAAAATAGTAGAATTACTGATGACACACCGAGTAGAGATAAATCATATGAGTTCGTATGCATGTATACGTAAATATAAAGTTTGTTATAAGTTGGTTTTAAAACACATATTGTAAAGAAATATCACATAATTTTCACCACGATATAAATATGATAAAAGATGCTAAAATATGATATAAATTAAATATGTTGTAACAAAATATAGTTAACATAGTTAAATTCATATAGATTTAAAAAAAAAGGGATATACATTTTAATATGGGTTTTCTGAATATTAAAACATTTTTTAATACGATAAAAAAAATTGCATTGCCAAGTTGAATTTAGGCAAAGAACAAACAGTTCGATTATATTTTAAACTTATATACAACCTATATCATAATTGCAATGATCCGATTTAATTAAAACTTCGTCATTCTGTTTCTCTTATTCTTATGCTCCAATAAAAAATGAATTTATTACAAAGGTCGGATCGCCCTTTTAAATCAGAAAAGAAAATGTTGTAAACCTTAGAAATTATGTTAATGGATAGGATTTGTCCCTCGGAATCGGGCAATTATTATTAAAAAAAAGATCGCTGCCTTTCCATTAAAGAGAGGACAAAGGAATGAATATTAAACTCAGAATTTGATGTACCTGTGTGATCAAACGTGTTATACCACTGGGGTCCAAACTGAAAAACGTAAAATTATCTCGCTTGGCCTCTAGACGACCTCGCAAAATAAAATAGATAATTCATCAAAGGGTGTCACTATAATTATATATAAATATCTCTATTATAAATGAAAATTGCAAAGTCCCCCATCCTCGATTCAATGGATTAATACCTAAATCGTATACATTGAAGATTGCATTTTTCAATACCCCCGCCACACCCCTTTCCCTGAAAGATGGAATACTGTAAGCCTACAATTTGCATTCCATTATTTTTGCGTCGGAAAGAAAAAGGGGCGATATTTTAAAGTATGAAAGTTTCTGTTTTCTTCCCAAATAGGGGTCAGTTTAAAATTCTGCCATTTCCGCTCGGCCTGCATGTACAATCTGCATGTTACCGATTGAACAGTGAAGTACGATCATTTTTCAAAAATACCTGTCGGGTTACCAACTACTCAATGTAGCGATTATCTCTGTTGATAAGAAAACGTAATTAATGATTGAGAAGTACTTCTATGGGTAAGTCCATTGGTATTTGTTGTCCCTTACGTTTCCATGCAAGAACGGGATAAAAACTTGAAAGAGTCGTTTTTGGTACAGTCCAAGCCCTTGCATGGAACATTTAAGCCCCACTGTCCTACTTGTAGCTATACTTGCTCCCTCTATATATAAAACTTCCCCAATCGGTGCCTGTTGGTCCCCCATGATCCTCTTTTTCTTATGTTAGTTGAGAGCTGAGTTAATGAGATAGCCAGCTGACAGTGACCTCGCTGTGTGGTCTAATCCCTTCTGACCCAGTAGTAATACTATGTATTGACGGTCTTTACTATGGCTTTCCAGAAACCCCGACCGCATATGTGTATAAACGAACAGGTGGTGAAAATAAGCACTCGTACTTTTAGCGCTTCTAGTAATTCTCCGTACGACGTGAAGACAACAAGCTATTGTTGTGTCTACATCTAGCACATCCATTTGGGTCAAATGCCCGTCTTGCGGTCGGAGATAGGAAGCCATTTATCGGCAAGGAAACGCCATTATTTACCTATTTTTGCAGGGAATTTGGACCCATTTTGGATTCTAAATGATTGGAATTATACGTAAGGATGACCTCTTCTTCAGGCAGTCCGATAAGAGTCAACGTTTTCTCTTAAATTAGGACCACGATTGGGTAAGTTTTAGCGAACAATCTTCGGGAAGAGACGCTACCACTGTGACCACTACCAGCATAAAGTCGCTCCTTGCGAGCGGGTGGGTGCGGGTGAATTGAGAATGGGCTTGGCAGCTGTGTACTGCACTGTGTGTAGCCAAACTATTTGCAATGACAATGTCTATCAATTTATCAGACATCACGGCTCAGCTGAGCGAATCTAATGTCATATTCAGTTCCCCAACGTGATAGCAATAAGTGTATTTTGTTGAACAATAATTTTGCATAAGAGAAACAAAACTTCATGCCTGATCATCGTCTTCTGAGTTCTCTACTTTTTTTGTTGGAGATCAAATTCAAATTCAAGTCTTCAATTTTTTCAAATGCAACAAAATGCTGCACGTAACTTTAATTTAATTTCCTAAATCTTAGATTAGCAAAAATTTAGAAAATAGATCTATAACTTAACAGATCTACATGATATAGACCTAAATGAGATCCTAAAGGCTCGTTCAGAAATGAAGCGGCAAAACCGTAGCATTTCAAACACTTCAAAGGCTAAAAAGTAATCTAGGCTACATCGGCGCTAGTGTACTTTCGTATCCATTTTTGACCCGTAACTCGGCCGTGAAGATATCCTACTATTTACCAAAACATACAAAAAAATCAACTAGAATTCATCAATTTTTCAAATAATGGTCATGATTTAAAAGTTGTTACGTTTCTTACCTGTTTCTTGTCAATTTTCTTATCTTTTTTGGAGTATTTTTCCTACAAACGAGGACATTATAATATACACTTTCTTATAGGTTTCACAGCAAACCGCTGCACAATTACAAGACAATTGTATACCGTACCGACGAATGGGTGCGTGCGGGCGAGCGTGCGTGAAGTTATCAACTTATTGCGACCAAAAAAAAACAAAATTAAAAAAAATCCCGGTCACCTGGCACTGTCCAGGCCGACGCTTACCCGTGCCAGGGAGAGCGGCGGCCGCTGGCATGGTACCATCGGTAAAAATGTTTCCCAGTTCAATCACTATCAAACTCACCACTCAGAAACTGGGACCAAATGTCAGGATTTCTGTTTGGACTCGGAGGAAAATGGATTATTCTGCCATCTTTGGTTTTTAAAACAGCATTGTTTACTGTTATTATTATTATTAAAATAGCGATTTCAACTGCAACTCTAAGTAAAATTGCGTGAGTTTTCGGAGAAGGACCTGGGATACTGCTCCTTGGGTATGGTGGTGGCAACAAAAATTTTAAAAAAAAATAACAAAAATTAAATTAAAAAAATTAAAAAAACATGGCGTCCGAATGTTCGAGTATTCGCTTGTAAGCCTGGGGGTGTACTCGGGTACCTTATTACACGGTTGTGCACAGCCTTAATACAGTTCGAGGGTTAGGTTGGAGACGTTTATATTTTTCCATATTGGGAGCGTTTTTAAATCAATCTAGTTCCATGAATAGTCTTTAGTTGTCATCATTTTGCTCTTGAATTATACAGTCATGATTAAAATTTAAAAAGAATAGAAATAATATTTTGCCCTCTACATGTACAGTAGGCCTCTAAACTCTACTCCCACATTATGAAACACATTATACACATACAGTGTAGGTCAATCCCCTCTTATTCTGCATTTAGCGCCTTATGCATACATGATTACTAGTGGCTGAACTTATTTGATTGGCATTACACCATATTACATGTGGATCATGAGGTAGTGCAGTGTAAAGGGCTGTCAGGAATGATCATACACTGTACATATGTTTTTGGATGTTGAAAAAAGAACCAGTGAAATTTACTTATCCAAGTACTGTTCATGTATTTATAGGTAAATTTACCATTATAGGCCTTTCTGGATGAATTGAATTACAGTGCAGTGAAGGGGCTTTTCTTGTGGCTTCTGAACTGAACTACTTTTTTCCACAGTCACTGTTTATGTCATACTTAGCTGATTCACGCTTCATCTGTTGCAAACAATAAACCTGCTATGACCCTTGGATATACAGTACATACAAGGTTATCCCAAATAACCTCATACATGTTTTACACACAAGTACGTACACATCACTGTACATATGTAGTGATGTAGACCTTGAATTTGTATGAGGCAAGAAGAACATTTCTTGATTGAGCTAACCTCGAAAACGATGGGGTCTCTGCCAAAGATGAGATTGATGAGTTATTTCTTTCTCCCTTCTCTTCATTCCTCATTACGGTACATGTTTTTTGTGACTACTTTTATAATTATTTCAAATTTAATTTTTGTAAACAGTTAGGAAAATGATTGGGATTTAATCCCAGCCAGTTTATTGGCTACCACAGTACAAAGAGCAGCCTGAAAATGCCAAATGATTGAGGCATCAATGATAGAATTGATGCTGTCCCTCGGTTTTCTTTAATTATCCTGGCAGGGGTAAAGCCCCACATTTAATACTGATGATTCTTTGAGTGATAAATTCAGTGTAATGATAGGATGACTGACATGGGCACATATTGTACATGTGCGTGTATTTTGGAGTTTCTTACTATTAATCAAAATTGATCAATGCTCAAAATATTTTCTTGTTGAATAACTTTTCAAAATCAAGCCATGTTTATCATATTCATGGTAATAAATTAATCTGACTGACTGGAAATAAATGTTTAACCCGTGAAAAATAAGTATGGCCTCCATCCCTAACCATCTCTATCAGTATCACCATACCAATATGAAATTGAATGTGAGAATGATGAGAGCAGGGGTGGATCTAGACTATGGTGTGTACGTACGTCTGTGTATGTGTGTGTGTGTCTGAGTGATAAGCTAATGGATAAAGCCCTGGGCAGATGGACAGGTAACGTAGTCGATAGAGCGAGAGCAATGTTTGTTGGCTGCAACGAGTAATTGAAAAAAGGAGAAATATTATTTATGGACATATACCGGTAGAGATGATGAAGTGCTTTTAATGTAAATTGACATGTGAATGAACAAGTGAGATGAAATAATGTTACACAATGATTGTGAGTTGCATCACCTCTCTATCAGGAGATAAATTACCTCTGTATTCTCTATTTTATCCATGTCCATGATATTTCTTCGTAGAAAACCAGATCTAATGAGCCACTTCGAAGATAGTTGTACAAATGACCCTCAAATATTCACCGGTCTTGAATATGGAGAAGTCCCACTTTGTGCATTTTTAGTATAATCGCTGCCAAAGTGATAGAGATGCTTCATGAATCTTCTGTTTGTCCTCTTAAAAATAATTCCACTTGTGTCTCATAGAATGTTCCGTCGGTGCATAAATACAAAATGATTACAAAATTACTTTATCTGCCCATGTGCTGGTAATATCTCCCAAGTGGCTTAAGAGTAAAATGCCTTCTTTTTAATATGTGAAGGAAGTAAATAATGAAATATAAAATTGAGGTTGAGAAAAACAAAAGTGAATATATCTCAATTTAATAGTATGGTATTAAAAAAAAATTATACCACACATTTGGATACCAAATATCATCTAAACTCTTATTTACATTGTACAGAACATACTGTATGAAGAACAAGAGGAGAAAATATTATAGTCTGTAGCTATTCTTATAAATTGTAATTTTATGCTATACATGTAGTACATAAATATGGACAGTGATTTGAAAATCACTTTGAATCTGTACTGCATGTTTGAAATACTCAGAGGCAGTCCAGTTTAGAAACGAAAGCTGTACTACAAATACATGTACATTACATGTACATGTACATGCACATGTGTACTGTATGTACTACATGGTCATGCATAGTACAGTATACATGTACATGTACTTGATACAACGCTCGAAGATCTTGATTCATTATCATTCAGGAAATACTTTGCAACAATGGTGAATTTCAGGAAATTGCCTCGTCATATTTTATTGAGAAGGCTGGTGCGGATAATAATGCAAAATATTAAAAAATGATTGATCTTGGCATCGTGACAAGGAAAGTGAAACCTTCTTCGTCTGAGGATTAGTTGTGATGGTACCAGACTTTGCTATTTCCTTTTTTCATTTATTCACCCCTCGCCTCATCATCATCATGAATGATTAATGTGAATAATTATTGTTTGATGAAGCTTTGCAACTTGTAATCTGATCCCAAGTTTCAATATAATGTTATTTGTGCATATGTACATGTGAGCAGATTTATAGTTAATCGCCACTTGTGACCATGATATACCCAATGAGTGAGAAATATAAAACCAGAATTGTTATGTCTTTTTATTATTTATTTTGACTTCTAGCATGTTTCAGAATTTTAAATTTGCACATAATGTAAGTACTGTCCACACAGAAGCTGTTTTGGCTAATATGGATTTAAATGAGATCAATTATGCTTTGTACATGTATGTATGAACATTGTAAACAAAACTTTGAGGAGACTGATATTTGTGATGTTCTCTAGAATCTTAGTACGAGTATGTGTGACATTTCTGACCTGATCTTAATTTTTGTTTCTTGTGTTATCTTTTACAGAATGGGAAAGCTGCACAGGTGATTTCTACCTCATTGAGGGTTCCATTGCACATCACAGCCAAGAAACAGTTTTTTGGATTGGAGTAGAGAGACACACGTAAGGATTAGAACCAAGCAGTTAGTGCTGACTGAGGAACAGAGAGAGAAAGAGGAAACAAAAACGCTCTTATTTTTGAACTTATCACGCTGGATATGAAGAGAAAGCTGCATTGAAGTTATTGACTGTTCATTGAACTGCCCTTCTAAAAATAAGTGGTTTTGATTGAGCAATCTCCATACACATGCAGCATTCTTTCGATAGCTGATGAGTGACTCCTGAACCACTGTACTGCTATTGACATGGAAAGACTTCATGATCAACAGACTGAAGAAGTTTCTTGTGGCGCCACCATGCATATTCCACATTTACATGCCGTCTACAAATTGTCTTCTGCTTCCCGTGATCTCCTGAATTTAGTCGGGATGGCTGCTAACGTGTAAACTGGGAATACAGCCCAACAGTCTTACAGTTGAGTTGATGATAATAATTATGTTTGCTCTGTTTTGAAAAGCAGCACTATACACTTCAAAGCATATTCAATTTGTGGAGTAATTTGTACAGTTTGGTGATTGGAATATTGATCACACCCTTCAAGATAATCCAACGATTAGTATCAGCATCTGTGCTCTAAATGAGTACAGTACACGTAACTTCACCATTCTGTTTCAGTAACTGAACTCAGTATAAGAAATCAAATGATGTCACACGTGAAAGTAAGCTGACAAGGGACTATTTAAACACTAAACACTCGTCTGTATTGGATTATATAAGGAGACGTACAACAGATTGTAGCCAAACTGAAGAAGTTTGAAGACATTCGGACGTCGGTAGCGTACGGAGGGTACAATATGAGTGTCTACATCGACGTCCACTTTATACGCTGCCTCAAACGCAACCCGGATGAGAGAACGCAAGATGTAAGTATTACCTCCACACGTCTTCATCTCATGCATTACAGGGCTTAAGTAATGCTGTACATTAGCCTAAATAATATTAAAAGAAATAATTCTGTACTTTTACAATGATATCCTTGACAAGGCTTTGATTTGTACATAAAACCAAAAGATAATAGCATTTCTTTTAAATCCATGCACTGTTGCACCTTCCTGATAATACCTACATGTATAAAAAATACCTACATTACCAATCCATTGAACACACAGTTTTAATTTTATAGTAATTTTATTTCTATAGTACAGTAAATTCATTCAAAACATTAATACTCTCCGAATGTCTCACGAGCGCAAATCCTTAGTCACTTTTTAAATTTTTAGATTTTTTGTAAAATTTCCTTTTTTATTTATTTTTAGTTGTTATTGTCACCTTGCTAAATTTGTTCATTTATTTTGACCTTCCTAAAGTTCAAATATCTAAATTGTTGGAAACATGCATTTTTGAAAAAAATATTATTTTCCTATTTGTAACTTTTTTTGGTGTGTTTTTGGCAGTAGTTCCTGCAAAAATTATGGTAGCACTTCAAACCTAAATTTTACTTCAAGGTTTATGAAACTTACCCTCCCCCCTTCCCCCATTGAAAACATACATAGCTTTTTAGCTCTTTTTGAATGTGCTACTTTGAAGCTACACTGCAGATCATGAGTGTGTGAAAAGGTTATGTCTTGATTGAGCTACTCCCCACCTGCCTCTCATCCAGGGTGCGCTTCATTAAAAGTGACTTTACGAAATATTAGTCTGTAATCCGAACCCTCCAGCACAGGCAGGCAGGCAGGCTTGGGAATTGGGTTGCGCTAGCTCATCTGGGCTCTTTTTTTATTTTTCCGGGTCAGCTCTACACCAGTGCACCAAGACTTTTTCGTAAACATCCATCATGATGCGTGTTAGATGAAAAGTGAAAAGCTTGGGAGAGAAATGTCAAATACGGTCTCTTCGGGGATCTGCCACGGTCAATTTATCAATATGAAAACAACTCATTGAATACCGCGGTTAGATATGCACTCACGCAAATTTAGAGTGTATGTGGGTGACACAGAGAGATATACATATTGATGTACATGTACATGTAGTACATGTACATGTAGATGTTCAGTCAAATAGTGTCTGTCTACACATGTACATGTACATTTATAAACTTAAACATGTGATTTTATATATATTTGTACAAGACATAATTGCTCTTCTGTTTCTTTTGCATGTACAGTTATACAAATTTATACACATGTTACAAAGCAATACATTTTTGTGTCATTAATTTTGCATACTTAATTAAGACCAAGAAACATACATGTACATTGTATACAAATATGCAGGAATATAATGTACATGTAGACCTTGAGTTACAAGACATGAATAGAGCCTACACTGTTTCCAATAGGTGGGCTTCCAATTGTACTCATTTGCATGAGACATGTATAATTCATGTACACATTACACATCTGTTTCTATTTTTTCTTTCTATTTGTAAAGTGAGCACATGTATTACTATGTACATGTATACATGAATCATGGTCACTATCAACATACAAGGCACAACATACTTTCATGCATTCCATTTCATTTGGGAAGAGTAATTTGTTTTTCATAGGATTGTATCTACATGTAGATCTATGTAAATGTGATTTCTTTTTTTTCATTCATACATGTACAGTGTATGTAGTAAATGCTTGGTCATGAATGTTCGTTGCCTCTCCTTAATCACCCACATAAAGCAGAGCATACATTGTATGGAGGTACTCAAGTGAAAATACAATAGCACATGCATGACTCGAATCTGCAATAGTTTAATGATATTTACTGCATAATGGAGCATAATAAAAACCCTGAACTGCATATTTGATTGGTTGGTGGATGATTGATTGACTGGTACTTTGAGGCTACATTGTAGTGCTTTGGCCGAACCGACTGACTGGCTGGCTGGGGTTTTGAACGGATGAGTCATAGAGACAGAGATGTCATGAAGAATACTAAGCAAGAAACTCATGACTGCATACTTGTAACTGTATATATTGCATGCACAGGCAAACATGCATTGTAAACATGTGTGAATGTACATGGACAGTATAGTACGGTACGCCCAATACATGAGCAGTATTCACAGTATGTGCATACAACTGTAGTACCTGTGTACAATAGGCCTACTGTACGTGTACGTAATACAGTGTTTTATGTGTACTCTGGTTCCCACATGCAGGCCCTGATTTAGACAAGTACAAAAAGTGCAAAATGAGATAGTGTACATGTACATTGTACACTGTCAGCCTAATTAACACGTACAAGTTATTTCAGGAATGTAAATTGAAGAATAACCCAAAATTTTACGATTTTATCATCAAGTTACATGTACATTACATGTACCTGTACTTTTTTTCTTCAGATGTACCAAGTATAACATGTAATGTGCAAGGATTGTGTACTGTGTCTTGTACTGTGTCTGAACTTGATACTGTTCACAAATGTATATTTTCTTTGGCATGGCACGCACATTTGTTATTGTTATTTTTAGTTCTATAGTGGAACCACCACCACCACACATTTAACAATAGATGTGGGCAAAACCAGTCACCAGTCATACTTGCTTTATTCAGCTCATATTATTCTATTTCTGAGTGAGTTACTTACCACAAACTTATCTTTTTGAATGAAGGAGGGCTACAAGAGAATACAACTTTGGCATATTTTTACCTGGTGTCAAGAATATGTACACTGTATTTTTCCCCTCTATTTTTGTATTCACTTATAGACATGTAGATTTGTAACAAAAGAAGAAAAGCATACATGAACATGTACACTGTAGATATATTTCATAGCAAGACCCCTTCACCTGCCCGGTGCAGAGCAATTCAGTAGGAGAGTTTGGCCAACCCGGTTTGAGTTGGGCCCAATACAGCGCATACTGCTTTGTTAGGCAAGCACAGTATAAAAGAAGATGCGCCAAGTTGTGACCAACTAAAAGTTTGCCAAACAGCTCAGGGGGCGTTTCACAAAGATCCTTTAAGTTGGACTTAAAAGTTATGAAGAGCCATTTGTAGCCTTAAAATAAAACATGTTCAAAAGTGAAAATTCAAGTATTTTTGACTTTTTATAAATTTTACATCAAGATCATGAAATCTCCTTGATAATAGAAAATATGAATGATTTGAATCAACATATAATACCTTTTAAAATAACTGTTACAAAATATTTTCATTGGTGTTAACAGCTTTCCATAATTGTTAAGTCCAACTCAGAGATAAGTTCAACTTTAATTGTAGGATCTTTGTGAAACACCCCCATGACTGGTGTATACATGTAGTACTGCCCTCTATTTCACCCATGTCTTCCCACAAGCCCCATCGTCTGAAGCATGTTTTTACTATTCCGACATGTGTAACATAGCTGTGGTCTTCCCTCAGTCTCTAGGAATGTCAGGCTGATGAGCAGGGGGCGTCATTGGATGGGAGGTGGGGGAAACTTAATTCTGATGTCCCCCATTAAAAGTTTTGAGGACTTGGAGAACCACCAGACTTAAAGGTAACACAAAGTTTTGGTATGGGGTCATGAATTTGGTTCAAATGAAAAAATATTGGAAGCAAATGTGATCCTACAATATTCGGTGATCGTTGGCGCGGTTGAAATCAAGTCTAAAGTTATGAAATTGTAAATAATAAACTTGTTATGTTGTATAGCTCCCTCTCATGGTCAAAATATTGATTAAGCCATAAAACAATGTTCTTGACTAAAATCGACCAATTGGCTATTCCCGTTTGGAAATTACATATCACAACTACATATTCTGAGATTTTCATGGTCGCAGCTACCATCGTATGGCCGTAAGCGCTATTTGAATCTTGCCAAAATTTACGTGGAGCACCAGTGAATTTTTATATTCAAGTTTTCTCGAAAGCACAAGAGTTTTCGGGGCTATATTTTCTAGTACTTATAATACATCCACAGGGTCATCCAAAAATATCAAAATTGTAAAAAATCACTATCCAGCCAATGTTAAAAAATTCCCAAAACTTTGTATTACCTTTAAGGACTTGACACTTCTTGGAAATTTAGAAACTTTTTAAGATGGTAACCTTTCGTTTGCCACTTGTGCCATTTCCCAACCATCTCTGGTTTGCCATTCTTGCCATTTTGCACAAAACAGTAGACACCGATCAATGGAAGGTCCATTCATGGAATGCAAAAGTTTTGCAAAATTATCCCTTTCTGGTCTTGATTAATAGCTACAAGGCCAAGGCAACCCTTCTAACACACATATAAATTAATTTCACCATATAAAATGCTTAAATAATCTTGAATCCCTTGGTTAACGCTCCTAATAGAAATGGAGTGTGGCAGGGGTGATCATTTCCAGGACACGTAAAGAGTTCAACTTCGGAGAATCGTAAATGTTTACCCTTTCTGCAGAAAAGCACTTTTGAAAGTTAAACAAAAATCATAATGTACTTTTGCGACAGGAAACTGCCACTTGAAATCCCTGTGCAATGAATTTCATTCACTCGATAGTTTCTGGTTTTATATGAACATATCTTCATGTACATGTAGGCCCTACAGTCTTTAAAGAGAAGGTTCATTGATTTAAAAAACTAACTTTAATATCATTATTGCAAAGGTGACACTTTGATTGGCCAAGGTTATCAAAAGCCAATGCTTGGAAGCATTCAAAGTAATGATTATTAACAATTACAAAATGTTTAGATGCAGCCCCGACATAGCGCCTGAAAATCTCCCCGGTTGCTGCTGAGATATGACGTCACATGTTGAACATGATGTGCACAAGCAGACGATGTCCCATGACATCTCACACAATTTCAGTGCCTTTTTTGTCATCATTTCTTCAGTTATTTCTCTTACTTCAATACCCTCAGGCGAAATGTTTAATCTATTGCCTCACTCTAAACCCTGTGCATGGTATTATTTTGATGAAAAATGCAAGGATAAAAAAAAAAGGAATCCTTCGCTTGTAAACAAAATAAGACGCCATTGCATTTTCAGCTGCATACACCGCGGCATGCTCAGCGTTTCAAGAGGGAACAAATGACGTCCATGCTACCAACCCAGAGGTTTTTTAATTTGAAAGTGTGGTTTCTTTGATTGTTCATTAACCCCTATCCTGTGTATTTACAAACAAAAGAATTTAGTTATCAGAATGGGGGTCATATCCCTTTTTGAATGGTGTAAAATTCCATCACATTTATACACTAAACTCATTATAATTTGAGAAATAAAAGCATTGCAATTACAATGTTCATTCTTTATGGGGTGTCGTCTGCTTGGGCAGGGTTGGTTCATATTGTGACAGCATTAAAACACCATTATTTTTCAGGCGAATCTCTCACATATCCCAGATGCTATGGAGGTTGTTTTATTTGTATTTTTATAAATCACCCGATATGTAGTTGACCTAAAACTTGCATGATGGCCATCTGTTAGCTTACCAGTTTCTAGTAATTCGCTATTTGCCATATTTGTGATTTTCTATGAACCCGCACTTTAAGTAACATGGAGACCAACATGTACAGGTACATACATTTTATTACACAATGCATGCAGTTCCTTATCTTCTTCTTGTAGTTAATAAGTCTAAATTTAGAACAGGATCTAAATAGTTTGGATTCCAGTTAAAGCGTACACAAAAGGTCCCATACCATTCTTTGCTGATTGTATTGTTTACATGTTTGAGTTCATTTTCCAGGTCTACAGAGTGAACCTTATATAAAAATCAATGCAAAGTGACTCGATTGTTATTACATAATACCGGTACTCGATATTAGAATTTAAAACTAGAACATTAGAACATTACCAAAGCTATTAAACAATGTAACAAACTGTACGCATAAACTGTATGATGCAAACGTTTACACTCAGGACTTTATTGTTATGGTTAAGTTTATTCTTTATTTCACAACTTAAGCAAAAAACATTGTGACCTCACTAGTAATCGGGTACACATGTGTGTAGGCCTATTTTGTAGGCAAAAACTTTATGGTACCTTTTATTCGTGATACCAATCATTTATACAGTGTACATTGTACATGGACTAACAAATTGTCATAAACAAGAGAGGAAATCACATCAATTCAGATCTATATATACAAATGTATGCCATTTTGGTTGCTTAGAGGAAAAAATTGAGGCCTAACTATTACCATACATGTACTAGGTACATGTATGGTAATAGTTAGGCCTCAATATAACTCTTGGCTTATTTATTATGACGTTACTGGACATTTGAATAACAAAGGTTCTTGATGAGATGAGGCATTGATAGGGATTTAAAGTAGGGTCTTATCAAATGAGTTAGCAATTAATCTTAGATTGAACATTTAATCCTCTTTCAAGAAAAAGGCTTACAGTATGTATGGGATTTCTGGGCTACTAGCTGACTCTAACTCGTTCACAATCTACTACATGTACATTGTACATGTACTACATTAGTTGGTAAGCAGGGAAAACATACAATGTGCCATGTACAGTAACTACATGTACATGTACAAAGGAAATACATGTACATGTACTTTAAAACTGAAACTGAAACTAAATAATCACATAAGTTCATAAAGGTCTTTAATACATTTATGTGGTTAACAAAATGCTTTAATTATGCAAATCTAACATTTACTACATGTACTGTACATTTCAGTTCAAGTATTTATCAGTAGCAGCAAGCACTGCACATGAGGATGGGAATGTACTATTGATTAATAAAACAAATGAAAAACATTTGTACATTTTCTTAATACCGTATTTGCCGGCGTAAAGGCCGCAGTATTTTTGGAAGAGAAAATATCAAAAAGTCGGGGTGCGGCCTTTGCAGCGAAAGAGTAAAAATAAAAAAAGATCGCAAGTCAAAAACACGAATTTGAGCATATGGGACAACAATGAAAGGTGATGGACCGACAATTATGTTTTATATTTGTTAAATGAAGGGCAAAGTTTTGTCAATCTCGTAAATAAAATTCATAACTTACCAACCAAACTCTACTGGTAGATCTAGATTTAATATTTAAAAAAAATATTTTTAATGTAGGTATACAACATGTACAATGACACAATGTACATCTGTACATTGTACAGCTGTAATATACATGTAATATACAGCCGTAATGTACAGCTGTAATGTGTAATGTACTTCAAAGAACTGCTTTTGCTATTGTGGCAGGATGATTAGCGCATCCATGAACATGTACATGTATGTGGAGATCGAGACAGTGTGCTTGTGAGGATCATTCCTTTCGCAAACTTCTCAATACCGCTTTCTACGTCTGTGGTTTCCATGACGATGGGCCTCCTTCACTCTCTTAAAGTGTGTGCCGAAGAAGAAGAGGAAGATGAAGAGACGCTGATGTGCAGAGTGTGTCCATCAACATGTTTTTTACAAGCCCAATTCTCCGACATGACTTTGTACACATGTAGGAGAATAAAGAGTGATGGTTTCTTTCTAGCTTGCTCTTTCTTGTGAGAAGTACATTCAATACTACATCTCAGATTGTGAATAAACTTGTGATTTTTTTGATGATTCACATGATTATCGAGCTCCTACATGTATGAGAATAAAAAGCAATACGGTAGCTCCTTCCTTTCTTGCTTGCTTGCTCCTTTCTCGCTTGCTGCTTGTTGTGAGATGTACATTTAATACCACATATCTGATGTGAATAAACTTGTGATTTCTTTTGATGATTCCCATGATTATTGTGAGAGTGATTTGAATATATTTTCATGGTTTTGATTAAGATTCCCCATGTTCAGTACAATGCAATTTGTATGCGTATATTAACATGCACTTCCATAATTCTGCATGAACATGTACAGTACAGTACATGTATGCTCTAAAAAAATAAGCCTCTACAAAAGTTGTAATTCACCACTTTGCTTCCCTGCATGCACATGTACAATAGCTCTCCAGAGCTTTAATTACCTGTAGTGAATTGCTGATAGTAATTGCTCAATTTTTGTTCCCTGTAAACCTTTTGAAATTGTCTTTGACATTGTCATTGGAAATGCTAATGTGTCTGCATTTTTACATGCAAATCTACACGGCATCCTGCATTGATCATTGTTGGCGGTAAAGACTCATGTACCGGTATCTCGATGTCGCATGTCTAGTTCATCTCATCATCTGCCTCCTCGCATTCCTAGTCATGGTGTGTTGAATGCCATCACCGTCACTGGCTCTGTCATGATGACACATTAGTCATGAGTGTGCATTGCTTGCTTATTACTTGAGGCCCGGGCTGAAGTTTGCTCTGAAGCAACAACACGATCCCCTCCCGTTAAAGGGACAGTGTTGAGTGTTGTATGGGTCCCGTCACTGTTCTACAGAGTCACTGTAATTACATTATCTGTTTGTTTAAGAATACTGTGAAGTACATGTACAGTGAAACCTGTCTATAAAGGCCAGCCAAGGGAAACAAGAAAACTGCCCACTGTGGACAGGTGGCCTTTAGACAGGTTCTACATGTACAACACACAATTCTTTCTTGGCCTTTATAGAGAGGTGGCTACTATTGACAGGTTCGACAGCATCTTACATAAATGTATGGAGAGAGAGCACAAAATTGTTGTCAATTTGAAAAGGGGAAAGTTGATTAGTCCAGTCTTTTGTTTGAAAAATCTGTTTCTTTATGGGTTGAACCTCTCAATCATAACCACGAGCCAAAGATGCTAATAACTTCATACTGTACATGTATGTCATGTCGACCTAAATGTAGGTCACTGACATAGTTTACAGTTGTGTTAAACCTGGCAAATGAATCATGGATCGTTCAACATTCTTTCTCATTTTATTGTTTTGATCAAAAGACAGCAGCATCAGTTTCAGTCAATCAATTGTTTTTTTGTGGTGTTTTTCCTTTTTGTTTTTACCAGTAGTTGCTGCATAGCAAATAAAAAGGAGGTTTTGTAGTCAAATGGTAAATGCAAATGTTGTGAGTTTGATTCCTGACATGGCTCCAATTTCCTTTGGCAAGGCATTAACCGGCATTTGCCACTCCATACCCAGGAGAGAAATGGGAACCTTGTAGGATGACAATAGCCTTTGCGTTTAATAGTAATTGCCATACATACCCTCATGGTAACCAGATGTGGTAGGAATACTCCCCAAGGAGAAGAGAAGGTACACATTGTGTGTGAATGAATCCAATGGCCTGGGTAATTACAGAATGTATATCAGTAAAATGCGTAGAGATGTTTTTTGTTTCAGCGCTATATACATGTAAATCCAGATTATTATTATTAAGGAGAGAAAATGCAATGAATTGAGTGTAGCCAGCCCTAAGGAGCTGCACTTGTTCATTTACCCCCATGTTCTGTACATTGGATTTTCAGAGCAAACAAAATTCCTAGACAGGTACGAAAGAATACCACGAAACCACTTCCTTTTGGGATATATTACATTCCTTTGTATACATGTACAAGGTGCTTTTCAGAGATTAAAGGGAGTATCCTATATGACCCTAAGCAGGAAATATTACAACATTAATTAGGTCTATATAAATTATAAGGCCATAATGTCAAATGCACGATGTGCTTGCATTCACCATAGATTGTTTGGTATCGGCCTACAATTGGGGTTGACAAAAATCTTCTCAGCTCAGAAGACACTTTTCATAGCATAGATAAGAAGTCAGAACAAATTACAGGGAACAAAAATGGGATTAGGAACTACTACAGTATTTAATAGTAGTACCAGTAGTAAATATGCATTAGTGCATTTCTGTAATGTACATGTAGTTTGTATCATGTTAAATGGGCAATTACACTCCACTCACGTCTGCAATTATAGTGACTCATGCTTTCTCTCCACTTGAGAAATGTACATAAATTCCTCATGATCCATACTTCATATTGCAGAGTAAACACGATGGGGATAGGAGAGGAATTCTTAATGTCAGATGTCTGAATGAGAAATGAGAGCTTTGGTTTGCGTGTGAATCGATGGATCTTCAGCTCTTTGGGGCCTGTTCACATTATTCACAAGTTACAATTTATGTCCACCATAATTTTATTCATAAATGCAACTAATTATACATCGGAAATGTACATCTTCGATCTTCGGTCTAATTCAGGTGTAGAAGCATGCAAGTTTGTTCATTTGGGAAGATAAATAGAAAACATGTATCAGTGATTTAATGAGATATTCAAGAAAACATGAATTTTGTTTCTTTCAGTATCTCTGCATATCCTCATTGTAAAACAGAAAATGAAACATGGTTATAATATATTTACTAGAAGGAAAATGTACATTGGGGAATTTAGTGGGAATTTCACCAAAAGACTTTTCCTTTCTTTATACTGTCTAAATATATCTTCCGCATACGATCATGTCCTCATTTTCTGAGTAACTTCTTTACACTAGAAAGTACATGGAGATTTATTTTTGAGAAGATACGTGGCTACAACATGTATGTAGAGGCGTGTGGAAATACTGAGAATGACCCCACTTTCAGACTACCAGCATTTATCGTATAGCCATATGAATCTTATACATGTAGTACATGTATATGGAGATATACCGTACAATAAATGATTAAAATTTTCCTAGTCTAAATGTCCTATAAAGAAACATATAACAAAACGTTGTATAGCGAAACTCTTGTTCAAGTATTTTTTTGAACCATGTAGAATCAGGGTCCCTGCCTGGTCTGAACATTGTATCATACAAAAATAATGTAACTGGGTGGGGCTTATCGTGTGTTTGCACTAAATGATTGGCGAACTGTCATGTCAACTGACCTCTTCAAAATTAGTTTCCTCATACGACGATTTTACACAACATTGTTTTTTGGTCTGTAGTATTATATGATGATTCTTTATATGACGTTTCTTTACACAAGTTGCGTATGAATTTTCCCATAATCTGAACGAGCTAAGAAGAGGATCTTTTGTTGTTGAGCTAGACAGGTTTATTTCACTATATGATGATTCTTTATATGACGTTTCTTTATACGAGTTTCGTATAAATTTTCCCATAATCTGAACGGGCTAAGAAGAGGATCTTTTGTTGTTGAGCTAGACGGTGCAACCTTGATACAGCATCTTTTGTTACATGCGTGGTACGTTAAATGTATTGCAGATGAATCATCTTCATGTTTGAATGATCTCACATCTGCTCATGCCATCATCCATTCTTCAAAGTCATGGATATCCATGCATCTTCATAAACTACACTGAAGGCTGAATGCTGCAGAATTTAAAGAGATGAGTGGTACTACAAAAATTGAAGAAAAAAAATCAATGAATACAGACCAACTAAAGCTTTTTGTCTTTGCACTCTTCAGAGTAAATCGTGAAGATGAACAGAAAGCTGAAATCAGACAATCTACAATATAGGGTGGAAGTTTAAAAAAACAAAGCCCGCGAAAAAAAGAGGCTGTGATTGGCTTGTGTAATTTTAGCCTACATTGCTGCAGCCCATTTTCATAAAACGGCTATTTTTGTAGCATTTACATCTACTTTCCAGCAGCCAATCACATGTGTAATTCATAATATTTTAAGTCAAGTTCAAGCATATTGAGAGATAGATTGCAATTTAATAAAGTACACACACTTACAGATGTTTTCAAGGTTTACGTTACCCTTTTAGAGGAGACTATCAATTATCAACCCATAAATTGAAATTACTGAACGATTTTGTTGCTTTACCCTGTTTTGTGACAGAGAAAAGTTGACCTCAAACGCTTGCAAGAAGTAAGTCTGTTGATTGAGCAAATCTATTGAAAGGATAGAAAAATAAGTAACCCCAATAAGAACTTGGTGACTCAGATATCTGTGTGTGTAATAGGGGCTTTCACACTAATCTCAGCTATCGAGAAATACTCTGCATCGTGGCAGCACCTGTATTATGTCTACATGTAACATGTACCTGTACCTATGTGTGACACAATGATGTGTGAACCAGAGAAAGAGTAAAAAGAGTCACTTTTATGTTTTGAATGAATGATTTAATGATCAGAGAAACATTCATTTTTATGTGAAAAGAGTGTAGTGTTAATTTACACTTTAACACATAAATGTACCTACATGTACATGTAGTTGGAGTACCATAGACATAAACTTGTACTTTGTACAATACTTGAAAAGGACTTGAATCCTACATGTGCATAGTACATGTATATATTGAAGTCTATGACTATGTGCATGTATGATTTTTTTTCTTCTAATAACAAAGAATCTACACTGTACATCAATATTGATAATAGATGACATTTTATAGTGCTTTAATTAAAATACAACAAGTTTCTAAGTGCTTGACACAGTACCGTATTTGCCGGCGTAAAGGCCGCACCGCCGTATAGGCCGCACCGCCGTATAGGCCGCATCCCCGATTTTGACATTTAAAAAAAAAAAAAAAAAAAACGTTTTTTTTTTTTTGGTTGTTGTTTTGTTGCCGAAAACCCACGCGGGGAAGGACCTTCATTTAACATCGAGGTGCAGTTAAAGGCCCTGATTTGTGCTTGTAAACTTGTCACAAAATAATAGTAACAATGTCGTTTTTAGAAGAATGTGTAAGATCATTAATGTGAATTAAAAACAAAAGAGTACTACATGTAGGTCCTAGGATAGTACCTTGTGGAACACCATTTGTTATATAAAAAAAATTGAGGAAATATTATTATAAACTACATATTGAGATCTATTAGAAAGATTACTTTCAAACCAAGATGACAGACAAATTTTAGTGTTGTTGTAGTTTCCGAGTGGTGAGTCAACACTGATTACTGAGCTGGGAGACATTGCCAGGCATAGCGCCATAAATCAAAACTAAAAAAAAAAAAAAAAAAACTTTTTTTTACTCTTTCGCCGCATAGGCCGCACCCCGACTTTTTGATATTTTTTCTTCCAAAAATACTGCGGCCTATACGCCGGCAAATACGGTAGATAAATATATATGACTTACGAGAGTCCTATAGTGAAAAATAAAAGTATTTAAGGTTATTAATGATATCGACAGATTAACATGCTTGAACTACTGTATGTGTATGATTACAACTGCCAAGTCGAGACGAAGTAATCAAAGTGCATAATGAAGCATACAAATTTACAAGAAACGATTGTTTTACGTATGAAAGATATGTTGTGAAATTAAATGTACATTGAAGAATATTTTGTAAATAAAGAAGAATGCAATTACATGTAGGCCTGTCCTCATCAGCTCAAGATTTTCATATAACCCGCTAATTTGCGTCCTCATCAGCCTGCAGTTGCAATTAGTGGGATATTTGGTTGAGATAATCATCCCAAGATATCTTGGGCTAAATAATATCCTGCTATTTGGCAAAAAATCCAGAAGTTACAAATCACGTCTTCATCAGCACGAAGACTTGCACTATGCACGAACGCGGAGCAGATTATCTCGAGCTGATGAGTACGTGATTTGTAACTTCGGCCTTATTTCCCTTATCAGAAATTGCGGGCTATTTGGAAATATTGAGCTGATGAAGACATACCTAATGTGAAAGAACCCTGAGAGAGTATACATGTACTGTACCTGTACTACGGGTTTGCTTGCAGGGGATTCTAATGAAACACCTTCGTTTGTCGATTGGTGAAAATATGTGTGCTGGGTGGAGATAATGAAGTCGCATGTGGCGTTGAGCGAGAACCAGCGCTGCAAGCTATCGTTACCTGGTAATATGATGCATGGAGGAGGTGCATACAAATCATATGATGAACATAGCATTAAAGAGAAAGTTGAGTTCTGGTCATGCGATTGTATTGTGAAAGAAAACGTAGAAGTGATTAAGAAAGGCTGATCAGGTAGCAGATAAGCAGTGGTGTACATGTATACTGAGCGGTTTTTTAATCATCAAAATGATACAAATTTGGCCCAGTCTTGGTAAAGTTACAAGCACTGTACACAGAAAGATGTACAGTATATGGGACTACACGAACATGTGGCATAACAACCTGTCCCGATGTTTATGCAGTTACATGCCATATTTAGAATATTAGGCATTTGAAGAGCCATGCTTTTCAGGGAACATTTTTTTGACTGATGTTCTTCCACACTTGCATATAAATACAATGATAACGCTCACAAAGTATTTTTTTACCTCTCCCCAGAACTCAACCTTCTCTTTAAAGGTCACAAAGATGTGGCATGAAAGTTGTAGTCCACAACCTTTAGCTGTTAATTGTCATACATGTACAGAATGTCATCCTTTTCAGGGGACCTTCTTTCTATGATACTCTTCCACACTAACATAAACAGAATAAAAAAGTAACAAATTATTGTTCATCTTTCCACGAACTCAACCTTCTCTTGAAGTTGGAGAAAGAGTGACTTGATTCGTGAATACATGATCAAGAAAATGTATTATAACTGATGTACATGTATGTTCACAATGTACATGTACATGTACGTAGGAGTAGACATGTGTCACATTGTATTTACTACAAACTTATTTAAATTGTAATACACCTTGGCCCTGTTTCACAAAACTTCTTATCATTAACAAAATAATGCTGAAGTTCTATGACAAACTTGCTCTCAGCCAATCAAATGCCACGGTTTCAGTAGCTTATAACAGTTATTGGAACTTGTTATTGAAAACAAGTTTTATGAAACAGGGCCCAGTTCATAAAAGAATATGAGGAAGACATGGATTTGTATGCAACGTGCGAAAGAACACTACACCACACATGTAGAGTAGGGCAAGGGATTTGGGATTTACGTTCCGTGATGTGTGCACCGATCAATTTTTGGTATTGATTAGGGGCTTGTTTTTGTCACTTACTTTGATGGGTGTACTATAGTTTACATGTAATGTACATGTACAACTGTAGCAATACGCATGCCCATGTACAAAACAACATGTTTATTTACCGATAGTACCCTACATTTCCAGTTCCACATGATTGCAGACGAATGCAAACTACAATTACTTATTAATTGAGTGACTAAGGAGGAACACAAGATTAAAGACTATAAACAACTCACACAAGATAAAAATGATGCGCTGTACAGTGTATTTCCATTGAGTTGTTTATGGTTCATGAAAACACTACTTCAGAAACACTGACAGTTTTTGAAGATTTAAAAAAAAAATCAGCAAAAATGTTCATAGGAAGTGAAAATTCTAGGTGTGATTCAATTGTCTTTGCCTCTTTGGCATAAACAATATCAGCAAACTAGGACCAAAATTGCTTAAATTATGTGAAAGTTAATGGGTTTAGATCACTTTTGTACATGTACATGTAGGTTGTAAGTCTACTATGTATATGAAGAAAATTCCAAGAATAGGTTAGCTTGAGTTTTTATTATAGAATTGATTTTCTGAGTAATCTTGACAGATAAAACATAAACAAACATCTAAACATACAAGACTGTACCTGTAATTTCTTGTCCATGGCACCACTTGACCACGTTGTTCAGCAATATTTATTCATCAACAAACTGTGTAAAACCAACCAATACTTTGCACAAAAATTAAACTAGAGTACTACCTACATGTACATGTAGTATGTTTGTAAGCAAACATGCACTGACATTTAACAAGCTGAGCTGATCAGGTGGAGTTCATTGAAGCGGAGAATAGATATGTTAAGAAGAGGATTATGATGACCAAGATATGACAGATGAGATCAAGCGCACCACGATATGACAGGACTATACAAACTGTACTATGGACCTGTAGCGCTGTTTGTTCGTCTCTCAAGAATCTTCATGTCCATGAACATGTACATGTTTAGGGTCACACATAATGTTGCCAAATGGAGCTATTCTTATTCCATTTCATAGATACATTGATAAATAGTTATAATAAAGAAGATGAAATAACTACATGTATGTATAAAGAAGATGAAATAATTACTTAATGTAAAAAAATTAGATCATGTATGACCTTCATTTCATTTAAGGACATCAACTAAAGTCAATTAGATTAATGATTTCATTTAATTTATTTTTTAATTCACAAAAAAATATGATAAATAGCATTTTCTAAATCTAATATTTGTATAAGTCTGAAGGTATGATAATGGCATAAAACAATACAATAATACATAAAATATTGATAACAAATGAAACTGAGGTGTAAATAATATTGTAATGTGTTTTAGAGGCAAACCTTATTTAAGGCCTGGGTGATTAATTACTATATTACTTCAAACAACATTTACTCTTTATTTTGCATGTACATGTAGGTAGCAAAGTTAGAGGAAAGACTTTAATAATTATAGACATAGTTTTCCTGATTGGTACATCTTCCATTATAGCAAAACTAAGTAATCACAATTAAAATTTGTAGTATACTGCACCTTCCTCGCATGCAATTTAAAAAAAGAGGAAAATATGGAGTTTCTTTCATACAGTTTACAGATTTACCCCCAGCCTATTCTGTACTTATTTCTTTTGTCCTCTACTCCCCCTTTCATACATTACTACATGTAGTACTGCATAGTTAATGAGTTTGGATGGGGTCGTTAAACGCATTATTGCATTTAGGGATGGAGACGTATAATTGAATTGATACAACAATGTACATTGGCTTGTAAATGAAAGGCTATATCTCAGCATGAATTCATTCAATACATGCAGTGCTACTCCAAAGTCAGAAATAATTGCAGCTTTCTTTATCCTTTATCCCTTCCTGCAGTCTGAAAGCAAGAGAATAAAGAGACAAAAAAGTTAGGGGGAAAATAAGTTCAGCCTTGGAAATGGATGCATTGTAATGGTCTGACCCATGGCCTTCTGTTACCATGGATACGTGAAACTGATCAGGGAGGATTGAAGAGAAGAAGAAGTAGTGGGATGGGAAGAGAAAATAGTGGGCGGTTTGTAAAGAAAATGGGGAATAGATGATGAATTGGGGAGCAGTAGTGAGTGGGAGAGATGGTTTGCCTGTGGAAATAAGTGACTATTTCAAAGTGAAAAACATTTCTGCTCCGATCACCGTTCACTACACAAATATAGAAGCTTCTTTTTTTTTAGAGGGGAAGACAACTTGTCGTGTAAATATAGAATTGATTTGTGCAAGTTAAATGTCATTGTGTAAATATACTTGTTTCATATTTTCTGTTCTAGAATATATTGTATTTATACAAAAATTGGGGCAGGATATTTAGAACAGGACAGAAAATGCCAGGAGGGGTTGAATTATGAAAAGTGATTACAAACAAGTACTCTTTTAAATGAGGTGGGGAAATGTTTTAGCTGTGATGATGAGTCAATTATGATTACAAAAAGCTGCCATGCATATTGTTCTTGAATTAAGGACAGGTTGACATGTATTCAGTCTGGAAAAAATAGGACATGTGTTTTTGTATCCATATTTGCTGCTACTGTGTAACAATCATTTCATGAAAAGAGGTTTAAGAAAAGATTATTCCAACTGTATGGGCAATGGTGAATGAACAGTTTAAATGTTTTATGTTCATTTCTGATTTCAAGGTACTTTTACAGTAGTATTGATATATGACCAGAGAATGACCTTTGAGTAAGACTCACTTTATGACAGCTGTTAATGTACTATAAATCTAAACTTGATCCCATCCCCTGTCTGGAGCAGGATGCAATTGGGGAATCCCCCTACTTTAGCACTCAGACCGCCATTGTTTACATTCGGTTGAGGTTTATTCCAAATAGAAAGATTGTAGAATTCAATGACCAGTCACATGACTTGTTACAATACATGTACAAATGTAAATGCTTCATGTGTTTATGCACATACATGTACCACATGCAGGTTTTGACACTAAAATGCGCCTGGGACTCGTCAGGATCAGCGACCAACATTTAAGTCCGGATCCCTACAATTTCAGAAAATTCCATTGGGCTTTATGCATACAGACTTTATAATTCTAAATCAAGACCTCCTTCCAAACAAGTTTAATATTGCAGTGCCCTGTTTCATGTATACATCAACATCGCACATACTCATACACTTCACTTTACACTCATGCATGAAGTGCCCAATAAAACCACACAATGCAGATTAGCTACTGTATAATAAGGCTATCCTAACAGAATGTACATTTAATAGTGTCCATACCTTGAGGTTTTAATCCCTTAATCTTCTTATCAAGAAGGGGGGGGGGGTCATAACTTGAATGTAGACAATGGGTTATCAAAGGCTTGATAAGAGTTATATCCTTGAAGGGGACTTCTTTGTTGTACCCAAGGTTCACAGGGAAACGTGAAGTCATGAACCTTTTCATGTATTATGGGCAGCAGGTAAATGTGCCTTGGCACAGGTACAGGTGTAGGCCTATGTACACCCCTGCATGTACAATTTACATTTATGTGGCACTTACACTGTACATGTGAAATGCATATAGAAATACAGGTACCGGTATGTGTATGTGCTCATGAATTGTTTAACTCTACCAAGTTCACATAAAAAATTGCCCTATATATCCTTGTGTACATGTACAGTTGTGTATGTTTATTTTGTAAAGCCAACAACTATACTTGTACAAGTAGCTTACAAATCTTAGTACTGGTAGTTGGAAGCTTTTAATTCACACAATAGATGCATTTACACTGCATGCAAAAAACCATTTGTTTTTCTCACATTCCAGAGCTTTGTCGGAAGTTGCTAGTCAACAATGCATAAATATGACGAAAAAACCCACCTCTAGAGTGTGGTTATTTTAAATACCCGCTGAAAACTCTACTGGTTTTGGCAGTCTAAATGCTTGCTCCTAAAACACTAGTAAATTTTCTGTTTCTTACTCAAGTAACTCTCCTCAGGCTTATATTTATGCGCTATCGCATGCTGAGCAGTAACAAGTCTCTCATATATGCATTACTCAACCAAAAAAAATAAAAAAAATAAAGCAAAATTAGCAAACACCCTACTGTATTTACAGGTTTCCCCAGTAGTGTAAATGATAGTTTTAAAAAAATGATGTTTTTTCAATATTTTTTTGACAGTGTAAATGGGCCTCCCTATCTCCTACTATCTCAGTAATTGAAGAAACTTTTCATTCATACAACGACTTAATACATGATTCATCATTCTGTTATATTATTACCAGTGGCAGTCACTTCTTATTAGGTTGCTGAGAAGGGTCTTAGGGCAACCGTTCTTGCATCCATCCTTCATAAATCAAACCAGCTTGTTTATTTGTGATGCCCCTCCTCCATGCACAGTTAGCTCTGATCTCTGATTTATTGGTACGATGACAGCAGAATGATGCTAAAGGTTGATCTCAACTCTACGATATATCACATATATCACGCAATCCATGTCTGATTGTAGTTTGCAGGTCGCACGAACCCTTGTCAGTCACTGCTGTGCGGAACAGTATTGCCATCAGCTGTGATGATATTACTATATTTACGCTGAACACTTTAAAAGAAAATGTATTGAACACAAATGATACACAAGTAGAGGTGCCGCGATTTAGTGAATAGTCACCAGACTGTGGATCACTCCGCGGCACTAATTTCCCTTGGCAAGACATCAATCTACATTTGCCACTCTCCACCCAGGTGTAGTAAATGGGTACCTGCTAGGAAATGTATTCCTTGAATGCTCCTAGCGTCTTATAGCAGCTGGGCAACAGCCAGAATAATAATACTACTTTGTAGGCGCCTTGAGCATGGATACATGCTCAATATGAATTATGATAAAGTAGGCACTTCTTGTTTCAAACTGGCCTCTCTCTAAACGTGACGAAACCAAACTTTCTGAACAGAACAGATTTATAGTAGGTTAATAAAATTCTAAACTTGTAAACAAACAATTCCAATGGGGATAAGTGAGATACTTGATGATAACTGAAAACGAAAACTCTATATGATACAAAAAGGAGATTTTGTTTCACAGGCAATAAAACAGTTTACATCATTTTTTGTAAGTGCAAAAAGAACTCTGTTTATTAAAGGTGCTCACCTTAATTCTTTTGAAGAGTGTTTGGCGGTAAGGGTTTGGTAGCTGAACTGGATGATTTATTACCGAGTTTAATATTCATTGGATTGTTATCTGGTTAATGAAAGAATATGATTGGTTCTAGAAAATTCTTTGTTACATGAAAACATGAAAATATTTCACTAATGACCTTTAAAGGTAATACAAAGTTTTTGGAATTTTGAAAATTTGGTGGATAGTGATTCTTTACAATTTTGATATATTTGGATGCCCCTGTGGATGCATTAAAGCACTAGAAAATTTAGTCCCTAAAATACTTCTGCTTTCGAGAAAAATTGAATATAAAATTTACAGGTGCTCCCGGTAAATGTTGATAAATTTCAAATAGCCCGTACGGCCGTACAATGGTAGCTGCGACCATGAAAATCTCAAAATATGTAGTTGTGATATACAATTTCCAAACGGGAATAGCTAATCGGTCGATTTAAGTCAAGAAACCTTGTTTTATAGCTCAATTAATATCTTGACCTTGAGAGGGATCTATACAACATAAAGAGTTTATTATTAACAATTTCATAACTTTAGACTCGATTTCAACAACAACAACGATCACTGAATATTGTAGGATCGCATGTGCTTCCATTATGTTCATTTGAACCAAATTCATGACCCCATACCAAAACTTTGTATTACCTTTAACTTACAGAGCTAAATGTCCTGTATAGATACCCCATTTGTTCCTCCCGAATCCTTCCCCCTGCACAAGCAGCAGCGATCATCAACATTGGATCCTCTAAACATGTCAACTTAATACCATGAGCGTGATTGACTTGAGAAAACACAATCTAAGTAAAAACCTAAATGATTACAGATCACTTCAGTTCCTCTGCGATTAATTCTGAAATCAAGGGTACACTGATACCCTGTTTACACTAGAGGAAATTAAATGAAACTCATACAAAGAATGACTGTGTAGTGAGAGGGGTCTACACACAATCCTCTAAACATGTCGTCTTAATACCATGAGCTTGATTGAATTGAGAAAACACAATCTTATTAAAACCAAAATAATGACAGATCGCATCAGTTCCTCCACAATTAATTCTGAAATCCAGGATACCCTCATGCCCTGTTCACACAAGAGAAAATTTATAAGAAACTTATTTAAAGAAAATTGTAAATATTGATTGTGTTGTAAAATGGGTGTTCACGCTAGGTAACAACATCTTATATATAAACAAACATCTTGTACATGTACAAATGTCATTGCCACTTGTGGCGCATGCGATCAGTTGGAGTGGCGCACGACTGTTGCAACAAACAAAAAAAAAGAGAACATTTTTACTAATTTTTCACATCAATATGAAATTATGATTGATATATTTTGGAATAAAAAGGTGTTAAAAAGGCCACTTCTGGGCCTTTAGAAAGCCCTAAAATCAACCAGTTTCATGGGGCTCTGGACCCCGCCCGTTGCTCGCAGCACAGTCAGACATACAGGTTGGCACTTCAACTTCAAATTCTTCTCGTAGTTCTTCTAATAAACTACTTGAGAAGGCCTGATATAAAGGAACAAGTATTGAAGAGGTCCCTTGACAATGAAAGTCATCAGTGCGTGGTCACCATAAACCCTGTGCAGTCGTACAATACAACTTACAGACAAGAATGGGACCATGGTTCTTTATGAGTGACATTTACACTAGAAAAAAATAGTTATTTTTGGTATACGGTTTTTGTATAGCTATACAATGAATCTTTCTAGTCTGAACTTGGGTTGAAGAATCACTTGTACATGAACTTGGGGATGCAGAGAATCTTATGTCAATATTTTGTCAGTGTTATCCTAAGCCTGAGCCTAGGATAGCTACATCCTTCATTGCACAAGCACCATGATTTTCTCATTAAGGATACAATACTAGGAAGGAAAAAAAAACAGAGAAAAATATTGTCTAAAAATATCCACGATATGACAACATGACTGATCGCCCAGCCAGCGGTTATTAGATTTGTTTCTAAATGTTCAGTTTGTGACATTATGGTTGTGCTAACTTAATTTGGTGCTTTGGGGATTAGGATAATGAACACAAATGTTGTTGTGCAAGACAAAATGTTTCATGAGTTATCCAGTATCAAGATGTTAATGAGAAACATTGTGCCAGAGTTTATTTTTAAGATTTTAATCTGTTCATGATGAAAACACAAATATGTGTCCGTTCTCTCCAGAGCAATAGTTCTTTTCTTTACTAGTTTTTTTCTTTACTAGTATTTCCAAAAAAAGGAGCTTTGCGTTGGCTTTAGTTTAAAGGTCCATGGTTTAAACCACCAAGATAAGAGTTGAACTTTTTTGTACTGTGACACAACCGTAAAGTCTCTAAGAGTTTTAAGCTGTGCATTATTTGAAGAGTTTACAAACACAAGAACTCTTTTATACTTATTGAGATAGCTATTGGCATAGCTATTGGCAAATGTATCCCTCAATATAGGGTCTCTCTCTAGTGAGTTAAGCAGCTTTATATGTTGACTGAATAAGATTGTCTCCATTGAGGGTGCTTTCAAGAAAAGAAAGTTGACTGATGGTCTGTTCAGACTAAATGAAGTTTATACGAAAGTCGTTTAGAGAAACGTATAAAGAATTGTATTATAGCAAAAGGAGCAAACAGACTAGAAAGCAACATAGGAAATGTTGTATAAAGAAATTTATAGGAAGGGGCCAATTGGCATGACAGCTGGGCAAGCATTAGTGCTCGCTTGCTATATGCCAGGCCCAGTTATACAATTTTTGTAAGATATGACCCTCGGATTAGAACGGGACCCTGATTTTTGTTTAAGCTTTTCACACGAAACGATGCACGCAGCGTTCCTTTATACGTCTTATTATACAACATTTCTTAAATTTATATGATGTTCAGATTAGGAAAATACTTATTGTAGTCACTTACATGTATATGATGAACTCTGGTAATCTGAACACAGCTGATTTTTTTCAAGTTTTTATGTGAAACGATGCTCAAACTCGCGTTCCACGATTTATGACGTTTTGTCATACAATATTTCTTTAATTTATATGATGTTATGTGAAGAACTCTGGTAATCTGAACGCAGGCTTAGAACTGATCTGAGATGCAAGCACTGGAAGACCCTTGAGGCCAGCCAGCCTCACATATTCATGAAGCGAAAATCGATCATGTTATGGTCAAAGAGTCGTCATCTTTTTTTGTCTCCAACCTTTATTTAGGTTCACAGTAATTCTCGTTTTTAAAGATTCTATTTTTTTTCATGCTTCTCTGGTAACACATTTCATCAACTGTTCATGTTGAGCTACCATTCTCTTCCATCTTTTCTCACTACCGTTATGCCTCTTCTCCAATCTCCTGAGCTTTTTTTCGATCAGAAAAGGTTGTTCACCTAGCATATAATTATTGGTGTGTACGGCAAGGTTCTGGAATCATAAAAATGATGAGAACTTTGGCCCAGTCTTGGTAAAGCGCTGTACACAGAAAAATATACATTATTACATGGGACTACACGAACATGTGGCATAAAAATCCGTCCCAATTTTTATGATGTTACATTCCATATTAAGGCATTTGAAGAGCCATGCTTTTCAGGGAACATTTTTGATGTTCTTCCACGCTTGCATAATACAATGAAAATGTTACAAATTATTTTTTACCTCTTCCCAGAACTCAACCTTCTCTTTAATTGCCACATAGACCAGACTTTTCTTTAAAAAATTTGGAAGATGGAGTTAAATCGGTTGAAGGCAGGTGTCATTCTTATGCTAATTAAAGCCAAATCCTCTTTCTAGTGAGCTAAAGCAGCTCAAAAGCCTTCATGCTAGTAGAAAGTAGAAAAGAAGAGAAATGACAAGAATTGATACTCAAGACGTTTCAGGTTTTCCCCTTTTGTTCAATTTTGAAAAGAAAATCCTCCCCATTATCCAATCTCTTTGTAACTTGTTCTCTGGTGCGTGTGCACGTTGAAGCGAGCTGAGATTTAAAATGATGTTTTCAGATTTGAGTGACTTGTCACTTGTGAAAGTTATGTGTCTATTGGTATTTATCGGAATCGACAGGAGGTGCGTATTCCTTGAGTTATTGGTTGTTGAATAGAGGAATAGATATTTTAGGCGAGTTTCTCAGCCTTTTCACACACAGCTAAAATTCATCGTATCTAGAGATGATTAGAATCATTGTGTTTAACTCAACAGTTTTAAACATGTTTATAGACAAAATTTCCCAGTGTGAACATCGTTTATACGATGTTGGGATAGATACGAAGTCGCGATCCATACGCCCCTAAAAGCAGGCTGCAGATACGAAGTTCGTATCTAGTGAGCTTGACATTTTGTGTGTGAAAGGTTATTCGTGTTTAAACGTGTTTCAGACGTGTTTAAACTGGATGGAGCGTGCGCTTTGATTGATGTGACATGACCTTCAATGCGCAATGGCACTACTGCGCATTTTACGAGCAGTAGTTAATCACGAAACGATTAACGATCGCACCAAAATTTCTGTGTGTGAAAGGCTCGTGATTAGTTTAAACACGTTCGAAACACGTTTATACTAGTCATGTTTATAGAATTTTAGCTGTGTGTGAAAAGGCTGTCTGTCCGAAGTTAATGTTATTTTCTGGATTAAATGGAGTGGATTGTTAAAAGGTACAATTTTGTCTGTTTACAGCCAGAAGGGCAATTACTCATACACTGTATAACACAGAGTAAGCACCCTTCTGAATGCAACCAAAAGTAAAATTGGTTTGCTTCATAAGTTTATATGCTTACAAATATTTCCTAAATTCGTTTTTGTATCGGGAAACATTTTGACATTTAGAGCCATGAGTATTTTCAAAACATTCTTGCTCTCTCAGAACTACTATATTAGTATCATTGAAAGGGCAGATATGACAAGAACGATTAGGTAGGTTTCTGTCGAAGATCATTGTGTTTGTCCGGTTTAGATAGAGGAGCCAAAAATATATACCAGCATAAACATAGCGCTTCTCATCCACAACAAGCGTTCTGACGTATCAAGTGTCCTCCACGATGGAAAATGAAACGCTGACCGAGGGTAGCGTATGCTGGTTGATTGCTCATTAAGGCTCACAAATAATTACAAACAAAGTATCTTGCATGATGATCCCAAGGCTTTGCAGGCTTCTAGTCTCTACTTCATGTGATGTCACTGTTATCATCATGAGCTGCATTTACACTGCAAGCAAAAATGGTTGATTTTTCTCACATTCCGGTGTATCAAGGCAAACATGACAAAAAGCATGACATGAATTCATACTACCAGAGTTCATCGTATACATATTGTATACTATGTGAATCTGTATAAGTACATGTGTAGTTTAATTTTTCTAGTCTTATATCGTAAACAGAGCACACGTTTGAGCATCGTTTTGCATTTTCAATGCAAGCAAAAATTGTTGATTTTTCTCACATTACGACGTTTCAAGGCAAACACAAGGAAAAACATGACATGAATTCATACTACCAGAGTTCATTGTATATTATTGTATGCTATGTGAATCTTGTATATTACATATATATATGCAATTCAATTTTCTAGTCATATAAAGAATATTGTATAACAAAGTGCATGTTTGAGCATCGTTTTGAACGAAGACTCGATGAAGAATGTCTGAATGTCATTCCATACAAAAATCATATAACTGGGTGTGGCTTATCGTACTAGTGAATGGCCAGCTGTCATGTCAACTGCCCTCTTCAAAATCAGTTTCTGTAAACAACGATTTATATGTTGTTGTTTTCTAGTCTGTATGATTCTTACGCTATACAAATATTCTTTAAACAACGTTTCTCTAAGCGAGTTTCATATGAAATTCATTTAGTCTGAACAAGCTGTAATAGATGGGATACAGTAGGCAAACTCCACCAATGAAGACATTTTTTGCGCAAATCTTCAGACCTTGGCCATGACCAACATACCATAAACATCATGCTGTGTTAGAGGATCAAAACATATAGGTCTGTACACACATGAGCATATGCCAAACATATGCTGGTTATACAATGATTGTAACACTAGTAATTCTACACAGGCACAGTCAGATATAGAAAGAAGGAAAAATGAATGAAATGTAGTAGAGACGCTCGTCCCTTATTATTATTCCAGTTTGATAAGGATTCATATCAACTTCAGAATTTAGTCATGGTGTTTGATAGTATTTTTTTTAAAGTACCAATCTTGAGGATGTATTCCAGTGTTCATGCATGCAGTATTAGTCCAGTCCAGTGTAGTCATTCAAAGTTGTGTTGGTTGTAAATTATGTTGTAACTGCTTGGCTGACTTCTCTAATGAGATGAGATGCGTTGTGGTAGTGCTCAAGAGTTCATCTCCAGATAGTAGATGACATAGGTATGAATGGGATGGACCATGGAATGTGTAGTCTAGTTACCAGACTCGGTAGTAAATGACATAGTTGTGAATGAGATGCAACATGTAATGCCTAGTCTAATCAGGGAGTACCAGACTCAGATAATATAATGAGTTGAACCATGTAATGACTAGTCTAGTTACCAGACTCGGTAGTAGATGACATAGGTATCAATGGGATGAACCATGGAATGCCTAGTCTAGGTAACAGACTCAGTAGTAGATGACATATTTATGAATGGGATGCACCATGTAATGTGTAGTCTAGTTTCCAGACTATGTAGTAGATGACATAGTTACATGTATGAATGAGATGCCCCATGTAATGCCTAGTCTAGTTACCAGACTCGGTAGTAGATGACATAGTTATGAATGAGATGCCCCATGGAATGTGTAGTCTAGTTACCAGGCTCGGGTAGTAAGGGACATACATGTAGTTATGAATGAGATGTACCATGTAACCACACCCAGATTAGTAGGTGTTTTGAATTTTGAATTGCCAATTAAAAATATTCCTTGTTGTTATGTGTTTGGAACTTGGGATTAATTATGTTATGACGCCAATGAATACCTACAAGATACCAATCGCTCTTCATTTTCTCTCCCTCTGTCTCTGTTTTGTCTTACCAGGATCTGCAGTGTATCTTTGCTCATCTCCATGATCTGGAGGCGCTGCGATCATTACGAGAGCCGGCCATCCGAGAGATTGCTAAGACGGTCAGATATGAACGGCATGAAGCCAACGATATCCTCTATTGGTAAGATTCATTCATATATATGTCAATTCAATTCTTTATTCAATCAGTATAAAACAATTTACAATGAAAATATAGAAAATATACAGAAATCTGCTTGTAATCAGATCATTTGATTAATTCAGTTTATTGAAAGAAAGTTCCTTGTTAAAAGAGTCCTGGGGAGTGTTTCACAACGACTAAGATCGACTTTTAGTTGGACTTAACTATGGCAGGCCGTTCATGCCACTAGTTCCTTTAACCATTCCTGGCATTGATCTCTCAAGGGACGTATGGATCACGGTCACAAATCGGCAGAATTTACATATTTTGATAGTTCATTATTAAAGGAAAAAATATTATCTAAAGATCATAATTGAGAGACCAATAGTGAGAGCAACCAGTGACTCAAAGTCGATCTTAGTCTTTGTGGAACACCCCCCAGGACTCATACATACATGTACCGAAAATTTCATGCTGTAGAATGAATCTCAACTGAGAAATCGCAAGTTTCTTTGCCATAAATATCACATTCATTTATAAATCATCAAGATTAGTCTCACAAAATTTGCTGCATTTCACAGCAGTACATCGTTAAAATAGTTAAATATAGTAATGTTCGATGCAATGGTTTAATATAATTTGTACAGTCATCAGGTATAGAGCTCAAAGACTTTTGACTTGATGTAGGGTTTGGAGACTTTCTCTATCGTTAAGATGACGATTATTGGACAGACTCAATCCTATTGATTGACAGCTTCACTGAGTAATACCTCTCTAAGTTCAAAATGATTTTCTAATCTAATTTAAATCTAATTCAAATCTAATGCGTGAGGTGTTTCGGATCCATGGCACTGGGTACGATGATCCTGAAGAAAGAAGAGAGATGTCCTGAAAACTAGTTCCTTAAAGAAATTCTTTATGAGTCACACCGATATTCACTAATTAGTCTTAATTGGGGAAACAAGGGAGATGGATCGACGAGTTTGTCGATTTAGTCCCAAGATAGTAAATGAGGAAATGGTTGGAATTTACTGAAGGGTTGTGAAACATAACTTGAAGAAACTTGAAGTCTGATTGGGAAAATTACGTCACTCATTAATAACAGGTTTGCATCTCTCTTCAAAATGACACAAGCAAACGTAGTACAGACAGCTCGATGTGATGAATAGTGATGGGAGTAGTACAGTCAAACCTGTCTATAGCAACCACCCAATGGAAACACAAAAGTGGTCTTTGTAGACTGGTGGTCTTTGTAGACAGGTTCCTTAAGTACATGTTTCAAAGAGAAACCATTTTCAAGGGAAACAAGAAAATGTGGTCTTTATAGACAGGTGGTCACTAAAGCAGGTTTGACTTTATATATTTTGTTCACACATTCAGCAAACTGAAGACACAACCTGTCTAAGATGGGAAATTATTTCTAACATTTTAGTAGAATATTAAAGATAAAGTTCTTTGCATTGTTTTGCAATGAAATTTCTTTCCATTTACTAGAAAAATTAGACAATGTGTGTATATTCATGTGGGTGAGGATATAGCTAAACACACTGAATTTTTTTATATTGTAATATAGATCACTTGACAATGAGATTTGTATTGACTTTTTCAAATTAACCTTGCTCTTATAAATAACTGTTCCAAATTTCTACCCAGTGCAATTTGAAGATATAAGTAAGGTTCATACGGCAGTCCGTGAACTTAAAGTTAAGGTCTTGGTTGTAAAAACGTTTAATTTATCTTGTATTTATGGACCGTTCAAATGCACTCTGGTTATAAATGAGACTTTAAGTTAAACTCGAAGCTTCAAACCATGACTGATCTTAGGGTTTAGCGTGTTAACCATGAGCAGCAGAGTGGGGGGGGGGGGGGGGGGATGGGGTTTCAATGTTTTACAAATTTAAAGTTTATAACTACGACCGTAACATGTGAACACAGCTATAGCTATTCTACAAGTTTAAAGGTATTTCACATCGAAATCAAATTATTGGATAAAGCTAACATGCTTGCACTAGAGATGGAAAGGTCTATTCTAATCTTAGCCAATCAGATTAAAGAACATTCACACATGGTCGTAGCCTACTTCCAGGCTTTTCTCTGTAGTTGTTACGAGTCATGAGCCCCAGTGATCGCGAAATGATTTTCAATGGCTTTGCATGATACATTGCATCAAAAAACTAATAATAATGCAAAGTTCTATCTCTGAAGCAAGGCTGTGATGATCAGATTGAATATAAGTATTGTTGGTGCGTTTATTTGGATTTCAGTATGTTTAATATGACTTTTTTAATGTTTGTTTTTTATTTCCAGTCGAGATGACCTGAGCACGTGCTGGTTCATTCTTCTCTCAGGGTCTGTGTTTATAGACCATGCTATGTACCTACCAAGAAGCAGGTAAGATATTGTTATTATTGTTATCATTATATATTATTAGGCATTTGACGTCACCTGTGCTTGGGAGACGAAAAGCGCTTTGAATCACTGTAACCCTCAGGTCTCTCCTCCGGGTATAACTGATTGGGGGGTGTGCAGGTGGACCATTACACTGGGTTTCTCCCTACTCTTTTAAAAATAGTGCAGTGGGTTCTTTACGTCCAAAGGTGGTGACTCTTCTCTACACAGGGCCTCCATTTAACGTCCTATCCGAGGGACAGTGTGTTTTCCACTTAACATAGCCTGCGTCTATGAAACAAGGGTAGGGGCACTACAACGCAGGCTTCAGTCATCCAACTGGGTTAGATTCGAACCTGAGATCATTGGTTCGACAAGCAGACGCTTTACTAACTGAGCCAACTTGCCTCCTTAGTACTCTTTTTGATTTTTCCAACATGTCAAACAAATATTATTCTGTATATATGTCCTTCTTAATTGGTTCTGATGGGGGAAGGAAATAGCTATTACAAGCACTGGATGTCTTTGTTAATTTAATTTCAAACGAGGGCAAGAGGGTTAAATGCTGAGATATGGTCACACAAAGTTATCCTTTTCTTGACCATGTCCCCCCCCCCCCCCTGATAGATCCTTACTACTTCTCTCCCATTCCCACACCTATTTGTAAAATTTGAGGAGTTATGCAAATTGAATCTAATTTTTGATAAGTGTATCAGCTAGAGTAAAGGAACTTCATGTTATAAGTGCATGATGGTCTATAAGTTTTTTGGGAGAGAAAATGAGAATAATAATAATAATAATAATGGTGGCTTCTTGTATAGCGCACATGTCCGTCAGAATGAGAGAAAGTGAGGAAGAGCTAGATAATAAGGGGATGAATAGAGAGAGAGAGAAAGAGAGAGTAGGAGGAGGAGGGGGAGAGAGACAGAGTGAAAATGGGTGACAGAGAGAGAGAGAGGGGGGGGGGGGGGGGAGGAGAAGGGGGAGAAAGGCAGACAGACAAAGCCAGAGGGAACAGGAGGCGGGTAAGGAAGAAGGAAACCAAGAAGAAGGAACAAGGTCAATGCAGTTCATATGGACAGACTTCCAAAACAAAAACAAGTCCATCTTGACCCAGACATGACCTCTCTCTCTAGGGTATCACTTCCTGTGGTTAGGCAAGACAAAAGCAAACACATCGAAAACACAAGAAAAGAACCGTTGAGAGTATGAACGTGCAATATAGGAGCATCAAATATGACAAATTTATATTGCCACCTTGGATGTTTTTCTATAGTATAATATTATCAATGTTACAATGTAAGTTCATGAAGTCTTCATACCTAGTAGTACAATGCAGTCTTATCGCATGCACATTAGTATGTTACTCTGTAATAGGATAATGCCCTAAAACAATATCCGACCTTCATAGCAATTTGGGTGAAAACTTAGAAAAGAAGATTGGTAAAAGTTTGAATGAAACAGGATAAGAAAGGAGAAATTTGTGAATTACAAAAAGTTGTTAACACTAATGACTATACTTATGGGCAATTCAAACTGGCTGAATCGGTAATGTCATTGTGATGTAGTGTCGGACAACTTTCCCATTTGTTTCATGTCAGAAAATGATTGAAATGTAAATGTTTTCAAAATATATGATTCGGGGGGGACTTTTCCTCTTAGAGGACCTATAATAATATGCTATCCAAAATATATTTTGAGTACCGGTAGTCCCCTATGGAAGAAGGCACTGAAGATGAACACAGAAAGTGATGATATTTTTGTACACAACAAATGGGAGAGTTGTCCATGACTACGTCACAATCTAGTGACCAAATTGCCAATTTGACATTCACATTTACCGTTGAAACATTCATAGTTTGTATATTTGTAGGTCTAATTCATTAACAAAATTATTTCAGTCCTGATTACTTTAAGTTGCATGGTACTGGTAATATTGCAACCATCCAGTCATCCACCTCATATTATCCACTCTATCCTGCTCCTGCTTGAGATAATCCATGACGACCATCTTTCATCATCATCCTTGTCGATTACATTATGAATGCCTTTATGATCATCATTATATTGGCTTCATGCCTTCGTACCCTGAGGCCTGTCCTCATCAGCTCGATATTATCCCGAAGCTCGAAATTGCTTCTTCACCAGACCGATACGCTCATCACAAACTAGCACAGACGGGCACAAATTAGCCTGCTATTTCCCAAATAGCGGGATATTATGGAAACAAGACCAATATTTCTTGGGATATTTTCTCAACCAAATATCCCGCTATTTGCAACTGCGGGCTGATGAAGACGCAAATTAACTGGCTAATTTGTGATCGGGATAGTTAAAGTAGTGGGTTATTTGGAAAAATTGAGCTGATGAGGACAGGCCTCTTGTGACTGTCCCACAGCGATGCTCCTGACGCTTCAATATGACTCCGGCTTAATTTAGCCGCTTTTAATACAGTGCTCGAGCAAGAAATGAATTTCATCTACATCATACATGCACCAGGTACCCATTATCTACACCTGGGTAGAGACACCGCAGACTGCTGTCCTGTGGAATGCCTTGTTTAACCCCTAGCATTTCAAAGTTTTGTTAAGATCTTAAGCTTTCTCTCCTCAAATTAGCACAAATTATTCTTCTTTCGCACTCCTACATAGTTTGGAAAAAAGAAGAAAAAAATATTAGATGAACCAATGTTTGATTGATTGGTATCATGACTATCATCTTTTTGGAACAAGAAGGCCATTAACTCACATGCTTTCACACAGAGTTAACACCCTTTCATGACTGTACTCAACGGGAGCAATGGCATCCTTCAAAAGCCTCTTGACCTTTTACTGCTGTGCATTCAAGAAATTACTCTTTGAATTTGATTACGACCAAGAATACAGACCAAGGAGCATGAAAGAAAGAAAGAACAGTGACATGTGTATTTGTGTACAGCCATAATTTCTGTTATTAAGAGAAGGTCAAGTGTTGAGAAAGGTGGACAAATAATTTGTGAGCTTTTTCTTTTTCTTCCTTTTATGTTAGTTTGGAAGATTATCATAGAGAAAATGTCCTATGAAAAGGATGGCTCTCTAAATGCCCTTGTATTCGAAAATGACAAGTGACTGCTAAAGATTGTGGACCACACTTTCATACCATATGTTCGTGTAGTCCCATGTGTACATTTCCTTGTACAGCACATGCGACTTTTATCAAGACTGAGCCTATTTCTTATCAGTTTGATGATTTTAAAACCTCACAGTAATGATAGTATACACCAATCTGCTACATGTACATAATCAACCTTTTCCAATCACATTTACACAGTTTCATTGACAATGCAATCACATGATCAGAACTCAACTTTTTCTTTAAATGTTATTAAAATATAATTTAAATTCCTGTAATTTAACCAAGCTGACAATGTACATATTTAAACTAAACACAGGTATACAACAATATATTACTGTCAAACTTACAAAGACTTTTTTTGTTCTGAAATACAATATCAATTTAAACTTAAGATATCAGCGGACAATTTTTATCTTCATGATTCTACACTTTGTACAATGGACATATCACAATTCAAGATTTTATGTGAAATACAGAATGAAAGAGAAATTGAATAGTCATGGACATTTTAAGACATTGTCATGAAACAGTTGGAAATCAGAGCACAGACAATTCATTTCAGATGACATTCAAAGCAGTTTCACTTTACACAAATTTTGTGAGAAATTGAATCTTGATATTCCAAGCTTTCATTCGTGGGAGGAACTGTTTTGCAAAACATTCTATTCAACCAAGACGCAGAAATTGGAGCCCTGCTGATAAATCATTGAATTTTCTCGGCTTCCCCTTGGAGTTCACCTTCTAACCTACTGTTAAGGTCAGAGGTCAAAGGTCAGACAATTTACCTCTAGAGATGAAACATGAGGGTAAAGAGCGTATCACCCATTTGGGAATGGCATAGGGACTTTTCAGGATTTTATTTCAATACTTCATTCATGAGTGGGAAATTTTCAGTTTCCCCTTTCTTCTTAGTGGTGTTTTGTAGCAGTTTGGCTTAAGAAAAGAGTTGGTAATATTGTGCGTTTTGTGTATGAATACTCCTGATATGGATGACATTCTTGTAGGTTCCTTGAGATAGTTTGTCGCATTAAAATTCACCTGTTATGGGTTAAAGAAGGAAAAATAATATTGATGTAATTCAAAAATAATTTTAATGTTTTCTTCAAAAAAGAAATCTACATGCTAGGGAAGTAAATGTATACGTGCATGGAAGTAGGCATACATGTAAAGTTGAACATGGGAAGTTGAACGATCTGTATTTTGCAGATATTGACACCACCTCCTCCTATCTCTTATTTGATGTCATTTCTGTGTCAATATAACAGAATCAGACTTCTTACTCTGCACCGAGTCAAATTGAACTTTGAACATACACTGATACAGTCAAAATACTGCATATATTGAAACAGATACACTGTTTTACATTCTTGAATCTCTGCTCTTCTGTATAATTTTTCTTCACCTTTTTAGGGAAAGATCGCAATAAATATTTGTTTTCATTTGGACTGTTACCTGCTTACAAAAAGCAGCAAACAGACAGAACGTTAAGGAAAATCAGATAATCTTTTGAAGTAGTCGTTGTTCTTTGTTAGTGCCCAGGAATAGGCCAACAACTTTGCTTAGATATTTTCTATAACTTTTTGATACTTATGAAAGAACAAGGACAGAGAGAGAGAGGGGGGGGGGAGGGGGTACTATACTGAGATAGAGGGCAGGAGGGAGAGAGAGAGAGGGGAAGAGACTGAGATAGAGGGGAGGAGGGGAAAGAGGAGGGGAGGAGGAGGAGGGGGGGGGGGGGGAAGGAGAGAGATATGGGACCTGACGAGTATGATGTCTGTTCAGAATCAGAAGGGTGTTAACTCTGTGTTAAAGCATATACATGTAAGTTGACACCCTCCTGGCTCCAAAACGACAATGAATTAAAGTATAAATGGAGACTCTATTGAATGGGTAGGGGGGTATTTACATGTAAGTAAAAGCTTGGAGGGAGGGAGGGAACCTCACAATATGGGTCATAGGGTGGCTGTGTTACCTCATGTGTGCCTAAACTTGACCCCCGCCAGCATGGAACAATGCCATGGATACCCTAGTGTTAGCCCCCCTTCCCTATAATATATGATTCATCTTTTCCTTTTGTTATGGGTAGTTTCCTGTGAGTCTCCGCAGGGATAACCCATGAACCTTGTTATATGTTTGACCTATTCAATTAACAAGTTCCACAATTGGTTTCACAATGCCAGTTTTTAGGTCATTCTGCATATTGCCACTATTTACCCTTGTGTGTACTTATAGATATTTATTTCCGAAACCAAACAATCCAGAAAGCTCAATGCAGCCAGAGGATGCATTTTATCCACACAAAATGGCCATGCATGAGATTGAGAGAGCTGTGGATAATACTATATGGATAATCTAATATACATGAATTTGAGTACACAGTTACCAGTGTGTTTAATGCATTAGTAATAATTTTAAGAGAAACATAGACCCTGACAAGCATATGTTGGTCATTATTTCATGATGATGATGATAGTCCCATAGGTCCATGGTAGTATATCGTCTGACAGAGCCAGAGTGACGTTAACACTGTGTTAAAATATATGGGTTAGTGCCTTTCTGGCTCCAAACAGACGATGTAATTTGTTTCTTTTAAGAAAACAAGAATGAGTAATATAAATCATACATAATTCTGTGAATTTATCATCAATAATTTACTTACTAAATGCTAGATACAGGATAGATATTTAAGAGGATAGTACAAACATAAGGAGAGGGGTGGAAGGAGAATATTACAAATGAATTACAAAAATGAAAAGACAGAATCAAAGGACGAGACAAAAAATGAAAATGTGGAGATATAGAAAGAATGTAAACAAATTGCTTTGATTTTGATGTTGATTATAATACATGGTAGACTTTAATAATGATGATCATGATGATAATGATGTTCGTGATGATTGTAGTGATGAAGATGATTACTATTGAAAGAGGAGGGTAAAAGAAGGAGACGGCCGGCAATGTATCTTCCTCCTTAGTCCTTCTTTCAAATTCATTGCCCTGCAGTAACGCCAGTGCTAGTTCATCTTGGGCTGTTTCCTACTGACATTGTTAAGTGCTCCCTCGAGTAGTATGAATAAATAAGATTTGATGTTGATGATAAAATGTGGTAGACTTTAATAGTGATGATGATGATAATGATGTTGGTGATGTTGATGTTGGTGATGATAACATGTGGTAGACTTTAATAGTGATGATCATGATGATAATGATGTTGGTGATGGTGATGAGTGTAGTGATGAAGAAAAAGAGGAGGGTAAAAGAAAGAGATGCTGGCAAGGTGTCTTCCCTACTAGTCCTTCCTACAAATTCACTGCCCTGCAGTAACGCCAGTGCTAGTTCATCTTGGGCTGTTTTATACTGACATTATTAAGTGCTCCCCTGAGTAGTATGAATAAATAAGATTTGATGTTGATGATAAATATGGTAGACTTTAATAGTGACTAAGATGATAATGATGTTGATGACGGTGATGATAACATGTGGTAGACTTAATGATCATGATGATAATGATGTTGGTGATGATAAATGTGGTAGACTTTAATAGTGATGATCATGATGATAATGATGTTGGTGATGGTGATGAGTGTATTGATGAGTGTAGTGATGAAGAAGAAGAGGAGGGTAAAAGAAGAAGATGATGGCAATGTATCTTCCTCACCAGTCCTTCCTACGAATGCATTGCCCTGCAGTAACGCCAGTGCTCATCTTGGGCCATTTTATACTGACATTGTTAAGTGTTCCCCTGAGTAGTATGAATAAATAAGATTATGATGTTGATGATGAATGTGGGAGACTTTAATAGTGATGATGATGATAACTACATGTATGTTAATGATGGTGATGATAACATGTGGTAGACTTTAATAATGATCACGATGATAATGATGTTGGTGATGAGTGTGATGAAGAAAAAGAGGAGGGTAAAAGAAGGAGATGCTGGCAAGTGGCAATGTATCTTCCTCACTATATAGTCCTTCCTACAAATTCACTGCCCTGCAGTAACGCCAGTGTTCGTCTTGGGCCATTTTATACTGACATTGTTAAGTGCTCCCATGAGTAGTATGAATAAACCATGAATCAAGTCTCCCTCTCCATCCTTTTCTCAGATCAATAATAATTGATTGGAAAGCAGGTACTTGCGAAAATAATTTCCAAACCTTATAATAACTGTACCCTTGTTAAAGGCTGTCCAAAAATGAATGAATCAATTAATTAGATTATCCAGATAAAAGACAAACCACATGATACCAAATGTTTTTGCTGTTAAAAATTAGAAACAGGGTTTTACCCTGGTAAGTGTTTCTATGCAGATGTTTTCAAGAAACCTTAGCTCTAGGATTATTTGTCTTTGCCGTGAACTTCATCTTTGAGGAGACAATCTTTTAATTCATTTTCTTCTCTAATCTACAAATGTAATGTATATGCCGCACAAACAATCTCACTGTGCCATATTATATTAATCATGGGATAGATGTACTAAAGGCTTCAAGATTATTTTCTGTTTTCAGTTCAAGATTAATCTATATTGGTGTTCGAAATGATCACATGGAGGTAATCAAGACTGGAAATAACTAATTTTGCAAGCCAGTATGTTGCAGAAAGCAATCCTTCCGTTAGTTGGTGCCTATTGTTTTGTGCAAAATTTAACATGTGGCAAATGAGTGACCATGCAGAGAGGCAAAGAAAGCAACCAGAGAGTTAAACAGGGTTTTAGATTATATGTTCCACCATCCTTGCAGGTGACTGCAAGTTTTTGACATAATCTTCTAAAAATTGTTAGAACCCTCGGGACAAAATGAAGCGCTTTAGAAGCACACATGATAATGGTTTATACAGTAAAGACTTAAAAAACATGAGGGGATGGGAAGATTCAGGAGAATGTTCACACAAAGATATTAGTTTTTTTTGGGGTGTAAGCCACAAATATGTTTTTTTTTAAAAAGATATTAGCGTTATAGATTTGGTGGAGAGAGGGAAAGGATGTTTATCCCTTGTTATCATCAAGTTCAAATGCATGCATTATAAAATACGATTTCATATAATCATTTTATTAAATCAAGGTTGATGTTGATAATATTTATCAGAGTGAAAACGTTGCTCCATGATTTCAAACTTCACAATTTGTATGCCTTTATAAAAAGAAACTACCCATTTTATCCTCAAACAATTTCAGAATTTGTACAGGAGAACTGTCTGTGGCTTTGAAAGTGTTAAATTAGGGTTATGATGGTGGACAACGGTGATCACTGTAACTAGTTTTTAAATTTTACTTTCATGTATAAAAATTCAAGAAGGTAATACAAAATTTCTAGATCAATATACATCAAAGCATGAGGACAAAATACCCCATATGTCACAATAATGATTACAGTGTAACACGCATAGAAACATAGTATTGAGCGCTATACAAATGTGACTAGTATCACGACACATTGAAAAATATGTGAATGACTTTTCTATTCTGCCTCTGTCCTTCTCCCCTTTGTCATCTGCCCTTCTCCCCTTTCAAAAGATAAAGAAAAGGAATTTTGGTTCATTGACAGCCATGTTTATTTTCAACCATTTTACAATCGAAGAAGATTCTCACGTCCTTTCTCATGAAAGCTCAGGACGGAGCTAGTCTTTCGTGACCTTCTGTGTCTATGGAAATTCCTAAAACCCGGTGAAGCGAGACGTCACTTCTAAAGAATCAGTTGACTAATGATAGCTGTGTTTTGTCAGTCGATAGATAAATAGACCAATGATTGGCTTGAATTATTGATGAGCATTCTTCTATGGAAAGTAGTATGTGTGTACATCCCATTACATTACTCGTTTAAAGGTACTGTAATACAAAGTTATGGGAAATTTTGAAATTGGGTGGATAGTGATTCTTTACAATTTTGATATATTTGGATGCCAATGACACGAGGATGTATTATAAGCACTAGAAATGTTAGCCCTTAAAACACTTCTGCTTCCAAGAAAAATTTAATATAAAAATTTACCGGTGCTCCTGGTAAATTTTGATAAATTTCATATAGCGCCTACATCCGTACAATGGTAGCTGCGACCATGAAAATCTCAGAATATGTAGTGTAACTTCCGAACGGGAATAGCTAACCGGTCAATTTTAGTCAATAAACATTGTTTTATAGCTTAATTAATATCTTGACCTTGAGAGGGAGGTATACAACATAAAGATCTTATTATTTAAATTTCACAACTTTAGACTCGATTTCAACCGCGACAATGATCACTGAATATTGTAGGATCGCATATGCTTCCAATATGTTCATATGAACCAAATTCATGACCTCATACCAACACTTGTATTACCTTTAAGATGGCTGTCAATGAATAAATGTGAATTTGATATTCATGTTAACATATGAATCAGGATGGATATGAAGTGCAAATGAGGGGGGAAATAAGAAGTAGGAGGAAGGGAGCGATGAGTAGTAGCGTGATATTTTTTCTCTTCCGTAAGGTGATATCTTTGAGTACCAATAATCATCACTGAGATGTTAGAGAAATTATTTTAAGTCCATCTTTTTTTAGTAGGCATGCTACCTAGGCTTAGCAAGGATTAAGATCATCTAACATAAGTATTGGTGTGTACTGCAAGGTTCTGGAATCATCAAAATGATAAGAAATTTGGGCCAGTCTCGGTAAAGTTACAAGCACTGTACACAGAAAGATGTTTATGGGACTACGCGACACGTGTGCGATATCTATTCGGTCCAGATAGATATAATAATTTACCAAATATATCAATTAGTAGGCGGTTTCCCGGCAAAATTTGTATCATCACGCATTAGTCAAAATATATTCTTTAACATGATTGGTAATAAGAGCTTCCATTTCATTATTTGAGAGGGGGGCGTTTCCAAAACTGGTCTATACCTTTAAAGCTTTGTTCACACATGCAATGAATATGCAAAATTTGCCGCTATTCATATATTTATTGAGGCACTTTGCCACCCAATGTGTGAACAAAGCTTGATGCATCAGAGGAATTGTTTTGAAGTATGAACGTAGCTCAATGTAGTATTATGATATGACGCATAGAAAGTAATCGTCTCCATGTCAATTTGCATTATGTGTTTGCCAGGTTGGCACATCCTGTAAAATAATACGTGCCATATGTCAATGACCTCAAATAGCCCCTTTAAATTATTTATCTCTCATTCTTTTAGGATTCTATCTTATTAGAAGAAACCGGTTGATGATGGCGTTTCAGAATTGTACTTAATGTAATAAGTATAATTTTCTTCTCATTTTCTTTTTTCTTTTGTACAGTTTTGGTAAACGAACATCAGGGAGCGGAAGAAGAGGAACAGACTGTTTGATTTTAGAACCTTCAGAACTTCTTGTGGTGAGTATGAAGCTAAGAAAGTAACAAATGAGATATGAGATAAAAAAACATGCTATGATTGATTCGTATTAAAGCTATGTGAATGAGGAATAGTACACACACAATGTTAAAGTCAGAGACATTTAGATATTATAAATAAAATCACATTAAGTTGGCTTAAATTTTAGCAACCTTTCACTTGTATATTTGAAACTACTTGAAAATCATCAGCTATGTTTTTATGCATCGGTTTTATTCATTTTATGCTAATTCAAGACTCAAATGTAGGTGATATTGTGTTTGAAACAATGTCAAATTTTCCCTTATGACCACGGTTATATCACAATCACACCAACTGCATAGAAGACTTTTCCCATAGGCACAAAGTTCTCTCTAAATATATTCCCCAAGAGCCACCTGTAGAGACTAAACATTACGTATGAAATCAGATTTCTATGTTACATAGTTCATTTAATTACCTTTAAAGTAAGCATTAAAGATCAACAAACTTGTAAGATGAAGGGAAGGGGCATATACATGTATATGGGCAAGCCTGCTGTTATCCAGACCTCCATACGTGGTGAAGGACCCCTTTAATTCACAAGAATTTGGAAGGGGTTCTCTGTGAAAAGCTATTTGATATTCATAAGACCACCTGCATGTCGGAGGAGGGGGGGGGGGGGGGGGGGGGGTGAGAGGTCCCTGGATATGAAGACCCTTACGGCATGACGTACCCAGGCGCGTATAATTATTCAAGAGAATGTCGTCCTGATGAGGAGTAATGTAGTTCTAATTACATTACGCATTCATCTATCTTCCTGGGCTCATTCATTTCTCATGCCATTCACTCTCCAGTAGTTGTTTCAGGGTCCTCCTTATGAAGCTTATATACACACTACTTCATGAGTGGAATGACTCTTGTATGAGAATGTGTTTCCCTTCCAAATAAAAATTGTCTGAAGTGCAGTATAGATCATTTTTTGAGAGAGATGGCAGTGAGGCAATTGCCTTGGAAACTCCATTTAATTTTTTCAGATTTATAAGGGCATTAACTCTGTGTTAAAGTATATGAGCTAATGGCCTTCTGGTTCCAAACAGACAATAGGCCTCTCTTCATCAGACCGAAGTTGCAAAATAACCCGTTATTTTTAGACTCTGGATATTTTCCGAAGCTCGAAATTGCGCCCTCACCAGACCGATATGCTCATCACAAACTAGCTTGGATGGGCGCAAATTAGCCAGCTTTTATTTTGGAAACAAGACCAAGATTTCTTGGGATGTTTTCTCAAACAAATATCCCGCTGATTGTAACTGCGGGCTGATGAAGGCGCAAATGAACCGGTTAATTTAGGATCGGGCTAGTTAAATAACGGGTTATTTGGCAAACTACAGCTGATGAGGACAGGCCTACTGTAATACCCCTTTTGTAATGGGCGTCAAGGAGCTTTAGATGTGCCCCTAGAGTGCCCTTACTCTCATTTAAAAAGGGTAAAACAAATTTAGGGTGCCCTATTAAAGTAAAGGGTACTTACTCCCAGTGGTGGACTAAACTTCAGTTTTTGAAACCATGAGTGCATCAGCATGGTTCTTTACTACTAGATTACTTTAAAGTTTAAACCCATGAGCTGAACTACAATTTCACGAACTGACATGTGAACCAGCTTATAAACCCCTCAAAAAAGTTTGGAAACTCAAGTTCGATCGATATAATATCTCTCTTGTCATGGGATAATCATTGCTTTGTTCATTATCGTGAGAAAGGATGTTTATTCCTCTTTAAAATGATACCATATTTGTTATGATTTTTCTTTCATGGAAAGCGCACAACATCAAAATAAGGCGCAAGGTCAAAAGTGAAAAGTTGCAAAATGCGCTGACAAGCACTGGTATTGTTATGCAGTGCACTACACAACAGCTTTTCACCTTCCAAAGAAAGAAGAATGCACATCTGAACAAGAGCAGTGCATTTTGCAACTTTTTACTGTTACACTTGTCCCTTATTTTGATCTACTGCACATTCCATGACTGAAAAAATTATAACAAATGGGGTATTATTTTAAACATGAATAAACACACTTTCCACTGATACTAAACATAGTTATGATTAAGCCAAAACAAGAGAGATTTAATCTATCAAACTGTTTGTTTTAAAACTTTTTTTTGAGGGGTTAATTACAGGACACACTTGTGCTGCAGCTGGGACTAAAGACTGAACAAGTCAATCCAAAACAAGTGACACATCCAATAGACCATGATACACTTTATTTCTAAAACCACAAGCCACATTTATGTTTACAGTTAGTCAGCCATAACAGCAGATAATAGTTAATAGGTTCTGTTCACACGACGATCTGTTAACTTTAACTTTAAGCTTAGGTTGTGGTTTCAAACTTTGAAGTTATCTCATAGTTAGGGACCTTGCCAATGCACCAATGGTCACAAAACCCGAGTTGAAGTTATAAATGACGCCCGATCTTAAGGTTAACGATGACTAGCAGGGTGTCCTCACTCAAAGTTACTTGCTGTGCGGACGCAATTAATTTTGAGGTAATGTCAGCTTGTAGTTAAAGTAGTCACCCAAAGAAAATTCACGACAACTGATAATTATGGACAGATTATATATGGATGGAAAGATTTTCTCTTGAAAAACATGAATTATTTGCTGAAAAATCATATAGATATCATGGAAAGGCATAAAATGCTATTTTTTAAAATTGTCTCTGTCTCTCGCATGTGCCCTCACAAATCTTGACGCTCTACGGAGGACTGCTGAAATGTGGATCTCAAAATTAAAAATTTTGAGAGATGAGTACTGCAGGCCCCAAACATATTTTGAAGAGGGAAGTTGTTATATTTGATCAGTAAGGCTTCCCCTTCGCAATGATATGAATTTTGCATCAATTCAAAACACTTTTGATTCTTCGGTGACTACTTTAAAATGAATACTTCCCTCCGGCTTCTTTTATAAAACTTTCATCATTGTTTACAACTTCAACATTTTTCAAACTTAAAAAGTTTAAAACGACGATGTTACCATGTGAACATTGCTTTGTAAAAGATAGTGACTTTGCGAGGCATGAGATTAAGTCAAATATCAGGAGATGAATGCCACCATTATGTCTTGATAAGTAGGTAATTCTCTAATGACAACTTTGTAAACCCTTACCATTGTTTATAACTTCAATGTTTTGCAAACTTAAAGAGTTTAAAACTACGATGTTACCATGTGAACCTAACTATTGCAAGGCACAAGATTAAGTCAAATGCCAGGAGATGAATGTCACCATAATGTCATGATAAGTAGGTAATACTCCAATAACGACTGACTCTGCTCAGTTTCTATGACAGATGTGCCTTGCCGGCTCCGAGGCAATGCCATGACACGAAGCCGTGGCTGTTCTGCGATTTGAAAAGTCAATTTGGGAGGATCTATGAAATGAGTCAAAAATTAGTCACAACTCAGAAGGGATTAGAACATCTTGGCATTGATCCTAGGGTCTAAGGGAATGAACATGGAACATTAACCGTTATGTTCACATTTATGTCAAACTCTATTACTTCAGGGGAGCGCACAGACCTGCGTAGTAATATCCTGGGATTGTGCCGACACCATTAAAAAGGTTTAAAAGATGTGTACAAAAAAAGAGCTGAAGTTAGAATATTAGGGGCTGCAATAGAAAGTTGGATTGTTAGATTTACCGTAACATAGACCAAGGAGTTCTTACTCCTTGCATAACTAAGTTTTTAAGGTGATTTTAGCACTACTTTTTTTCTCACATATATGGTATACCTGTTTGTGATTCTACTCTTGAAGCAACAGCCAAAATGAAATGACAAAATATCTCATTTCCTAGCAGCATAATTACAAAGATAACTTACAAACATTTCTTTGAGAAATTCCAAATTTCTCGCTAGATTATGGGCAACTGCTGCCTCCATAGTCCACACATTCGTTTCAAAACATTTTACTAAATATGTAAAAAAAACAAAAAAAAACTCATAGGCACCAAAATTCTTTGAGATGTTCCTTTTTTTTTCTGCCAAAGGTCCAGGAATGGCTAAAATCCTGTCCTTGTCCCCTTCTATCACCTTCTTCTCCCCCCCCCCCCACCCCTAAGGTATTACACAATATTTTCAATTCCGGTACTTAGCCTGCCCTTGGAAATGGGTTCCAGCTTTTTTGTCACTTTTCCCCCCTTTCTCTCTCTGTCTGTCTCTCTGACTTTGTCTGTTTGCCCGTCTCTCTCTCTCTTGTCTCTCAGTTCTCTGTCTTGGTCTCTGTCTTTCTATGTCTTTCTCTCCCTCTCCCCTTCTCTCTCTCTCTCTCTCTCCCAAGACTCTTGTCTCTCAATTTCTCTCTCAATTTCTCTCCCCCTCTTTCTCGCTCTCCAAGAATCTTGTCTCTCAGCTCTCTGTCTCTCCTCTCTCTCTCTCTTTCTTTCTCTCTCTTGTCTCTCTTGTCTCTCAGTTTTCTGTCTCTCCCTCTCTCTTCCTCTCTCTCTCCCTCTCCCACCCTCCCCCTCTCCCACCCTCCCCCTCTCCCCTTCCCTCCCTCTCATGATCTCTTCTCCATCTCACTTTTGTTCCCATTCTTCTAAGTATGAGTGCACGTCCTCCCGAGACATGAATCACTTGTTGTTTCCATTCCCCCGTGACGACGGCGGAGTCGAGAGGAGATCCCATGCGTCTTCGCGGGTGACGTAAGGGAAGCGCAGAAAGTATAACAATGCGGTGTCAGCGATCCGTTTTAAATCCCATCCAGACAGCAGACTCGCCTCAAATGCGCACGTCATCGACCAAAATGTCATTTTTTAACGATACCTGTCTCTGCCTCGATGAAAGCTAAGAGACCATTGTGATATCGAGGGCTGATCTTCAAGAGCTTTAAAGGTAGAAGTCAAGCATGAAGACATTGTCACCAAATTGGTTATAATGATTTAATAATATTGGATACTCGTTGAAGTGCACATGGAGCCTAATTCATCTGATACCACTTTCAAACTGGACTGATTTTCATTGCATGCATCCGGACGCATTCAATGAAACGGCCATTATGAATGGTACACAGGAGAAAAGCCAAAAGAATAGCCGATGAAAAGAAGAGAAATAGGCGATTAAATTCTCCTGCAAAATAACCCGCTATTTTAACTAGCCCGTTCTCAAATTAGCCAGTTAATTTGCGTCATCATCAGCCCACAGTTGCAATTAGCGGGCTATTTGTTCGAGAAAACATCTCAAGAAATTCTTGGTCTTGTTTCCAAATAGCCCCCTATTTGCGCCCGTCCGAGCTGCTATAGTTTGTGATGAGCATATCGATCTGGCGAGGACGCAATTTTGAGCTTTGGTAAAATATCCTGACTCTGAAAATAGTGGGTTATTTTGCCACTACGGTCTGATGAAGACAGGCTTTGTGAGAGCTTTGCTGGAGATGGAGTAGAGACGATGATAATAATAATAATCGCTAGACTTCAATTTTCTCACAAGCTTGCAGAGTCTCTATTCTTGACCTTGCATTCTCACATTCTCAGTTTGGTGCCGTCAAATTATCTCTGCTTCTGGTTGATCACGCCTGAAACAGTTCCTTCTGATTATTAATAATAAAAAGCTGCACTGGTATCGAAAGCTTGCAAGGTGGTGTAAGATACATGTAGAGATTTTCGTTTGTAGTCATTGAAAGGTATAATCAAGATTGATGCTTGAAAATGTATTCTTAATTCTTTTACTATTTTGGTTTTGGAAAATATATTTAAACATTTTAACTTTAAAAACTAATCTTAGATCTTTTAAATGTTTGGTTTGTGTATTATTCTTCAGTCCCTTACCTGACATTTAATTGGAAACTCAATTGGGTCTAGCTGCAGTCAATAAGAATCTTTATTACAAATATGCAATATTTAGCATCATTCTTGCAGCCAAATACAGTGAAACCCGTATATAAAGACCGCTCAAGGGAAACGTAAAAAGTGGGCTTTATAGGCAGGTGGTCTTTATGAGCTGGTTTCTTTAGTACAGGTTTCTATGAGAAACAATTATCAAGGGAAACATGAAAATGTGGTCTTTATAGACTTTATTTTAAAAAGGTGGTCACTAAAGCAGGTTTCGCTGTAAATTGAATAGAAGATAGTCAAAGGGGGGGGGGGGGGGTGTTATGAACAGGTTGGAATATGATTTGAAATAAGCTATAATTGATATAGGGAATGAAAGTTGCAGGCAAAGACAGACTTTATTAATGCAGAGATGCCATTTTTCAGGCAATAGCATGAATTCAGGCCCTGGCGAGTTATTTTCAGACCATAGTTTAGGCTTTTTTGTGTACAAAATTGCTCATTCTAGGTGATTTTCAGGCCCTTTGATCAATTCTTACTGGCATCCCTGTTAATAACATGTAGTTTGCCTGAATGAAAATCCTTGATCTACATCGTCTTCCACTTCAGACATTCATAGTGAAGTAGATCATTAAACGTGAGTCCTGAAGAAGAGCATGGATGAGAGGAGGATAATGTCCGCTATAGAGGGCAAGCAAGCAAGATAGCATGCATAAAATCTTGATTCATAATTCACAGGTTGCGCATGAAGATCGCACCTGACTTTTCATTTTCATTTGAATGGGCGCTTGGGGAATGCAGGCTTTTTTGAGGGGATTTTTGTCACTTCGTTGCATTCCAAGACAGACCAGAGGATATGACAACCATAACGACCTATTAGTAGATGATAGAAAGAGCATCATTTGGTGCAGTCACCCACAAAGCTGTACTTTATTTTGTGTGTCAACAAAATATTCTTAAGAAATGCTGGGATAGTGTATAGCTTAACTGTTTAGAAATTTGTTTTGAGATGATAGGTAAGAGGATTTTGGTTTAAATGTCTTTTAAGTGAAATGGTGCTGTTAGTGAAAAATACAATAAGATGATTATAGAGAATAGAGAGACTTTGCAAGAGAGGGGAAGAGAGAGAGAGAGAGAGAGAGAGAGGAGGAGAAAGGGGAGGGAGGTGAAGTTTGAGAACTAGAAAATTAAGTAGGATTCAATTAAGAAAATGGATTGAAAGATAGACAGTGGGGAGGGGAAGAGAAAGAAAGAAGAGGGATATAGAAAGAAAAGAGTGAAGAGACTTGAAAGAAGAGTGGAAATAGAGGAAGAAGGAGAGAAAAAGATAAAGAGTGTGTTGTGACAGGTTCAAAATGGGATTCAGAACCGTGATTGATAGAACGAAAGAAGATGATCAAATAAGGAGTAGGAACGAGAGATGGATGAGAGTAGAAGGGGGGGGGGGTTGGAGGTTGGTCCGATTTAAATCCCATTGCCACCTCCGCGGTCACGCGTACCTTATCAAACCTCCGCTCAGGGATTATAGATTTTCATCCCTCATCATATGACAGTGCAATAAAGTACGCTAGCTCGTTCGCTGCATGTCCAGGCACTATAAATAGGTTCCTGGGTATTGGAAAAGCCTTCCACGACGTCATACTGTCCCAGAAAAAAATACTAGATCTGGGATCTTATGAAGGTGATATCTGATTTGAAGAGGAGAGGGAGGAGAAGAAGGAGGAGAGAGAATATCATTTGATGAAGGAGATAGGTACTTTGATGAGGAGATAGCGATAGAGCTTTTGGATATAGAAGAGGGAGGTGACAAAGCAGGTTCTTAGGTGCCAACGGGAAGGATTTAATTAACCCATTCCTAAGTGAAACATGCTGATGTATATTGTGCTTCGTTTGCGGTAACTTTGAAAATACGTACGTTATGATTATCTGCCTTTACACTGCAAGTATAAATCGTCGGTTTTTCTTTACATTCCGGTGTTTCAGCAACAACAAAAATAAAATAAAAAAACTCTGGAGTGTTGCTTTAAAACAACGGCAGAAACTTCACTGGTTATTGCAGTGTTAACGCTCACTCTCAAGACACCAGTGAATCTTTTTCCGGTTTTGGGTCACGTGACTCCTCGCTTCCCTGTTTAATAACGCATGAAGGGCAGCGACAAGTGGCGGATGCACACCAAATAAAAAAACACACACACCAGAATTATCAATCACTGATGGTTTTTATGGGTTGTTCCAGTTGTGTATAAATGGCAGAAAGGAAAAAGAGAGAAAGATGTCTTTCCAAAATGTTTTTTTCTAAGTATTTTAGGGCTGAGTAAATAGATCTATGGAGGGAGTAGTAAATTTATAAGGGACAAGTGAAGGAAGATGATATTTACATTCAGTGAATGAAAGAGACCAAAACAAGTAATCAAATTCGATGCCCCCTAAAAAACACCCCACCTAGCTTAAAAGAAGGAAACAATTTTCCTCATGAAATATATTTATTTTTTAGTATAACAAACTGCCTGTGAATGATTCAAACAAAAATATATTTAGAGATATTCAAATGCATTTTCTTAGGTTGTAATTGATAATTCACAAGAAGCTTAAAAACATATTTTTGAGAAATGAGATATGTTTTTGTGAATTAAATCATACATGAATGTATGTGAAATTTCATCTGCTTTATTTTTCAATCTCTTTGTGACAACAATGAGATATTAATATCATTTTCCAGACTGGAAAAAGAAAATGCTGTATATCATGTTGCCGACACTACATTGCACCAAGGGTAATCAGGTGTCATCTATTTTACTCTTCATTTGATTAAATTTAATTAAATTTAACTTGGTGTATTTATTTGTCCAGTATATGCTTGACATGGAAATTTGTTTTGCTCACATTATGATTAAAAGTTTCAGACACGTAGTTTACACTTGAGAAAAATACTGGGATATGGATCAAATAGTTCTGTCGACAAACAACAAAGTGTACCAACAAGTTATAACTATATCCCCTTCTCATTCTCAAGCCATACTGTACAATGTGAATGTGTGTTATATTTACCAAAGCCAGAAAGGCAGACTATCACGTTACTGTAATTTAAGAGAAAGGCCTAAATGTGATCGGAGGGATGAGGGTACATACGTTCTCCTTGAAAAGAAACGCTGGTACACAACACCAGTGAGAACCCCCCTTTCTTGTCTAAGCAGTATATCATTACCTTTCATAGAAAAGGAGAGGTGTTACGATGGTAATAGTGAGCGAAAGGAGAGAGGGGGAGAGAGAGACACAGAGAGAGAGAGAGAGAGAGGGGGGGAGAGAGAGAGAGCGAGAGAGAGAGAGAGACAGAGAGAGAGAGACAGAGAGAGACAGAGAGAGAGAGGGGGGGGGGGGAGAGAGAGAGAGAGAGACAGACAGAGAAGAGAAAGAAGAAAACAAATAATGGGGAAAGAGGGAGTGAGAAAAATGGTGGTAAACATACATGAACTTGAAATTATTTTGAAGGAGCAACACCAAAGGCTTCCACTTAATCAGCACATAGTACTATTCATAGTTAAGGATTCTAAACACAATCATTCTAAACACAACCTTGGAAAAAATTGCCTAAAATGTCAAAACATCACCATGATACCTACATTTAAGTTTTGTATTACAATGTTGTTTTTCTCACTTAAAGGTAAAGACCAGTTATGGTCATGCGATTGCATTGTGAAAGAAACGTTGTGGAATCGATCAGAAAAGGTTGATCATCTAGCATCTAGCATCTGCAAGGTTCTGGAATCATCAAAATGATAAGAAATTTGGCCCATTCTTCGTAAAGTTACAAGCACTATACACAGAAAGATGTATATGGGACTACCCTATATCTCTCACACGACCATGAGAGAAACAAATTTACCAAATATATGAATTAGTAGGCGGTTTCCCGGCAAGTTTTTTATCATCATGTATTAGTCAAAACATATTCATTCACATGATTGGTAATGAGAGCTTCCATTTCATTTTTTGAAATTGGGGCGTTTCCAATACTGGTCTTTACCTTTAAGTTATTCAATGTCATAAATGTCAAATATGATGGTAGCTAAATACATACGTGTATATATGTAACATAACAGTGGAGATCAAAGCATTGCGTACGTAAGTGTAAATCAGCTCTAAATACTGCACCAAAATATCCATTATGTATGCATAATTGACCTCAAATCGCTTCAACATGGATTTTTGACTCAATTATGTACAGGTGGTGTCCACTTGTCTGAGTTCCCTCTTTAAGATTTATTGTAGTCGATTAAATCAATGATCAGAATCTTCTAGTTTCTTTGTGGGTTAATCGAATGCCTTTAGGTCAAGCTAACACCAAGGACTTCAAATTCACACCGAAGATAGGATCTGTGTCTTTAAAAGTCCCTTGAATGAAAATCCACCCCAGGGGAACAATCAGTGAAAAGAAAAGAAAGAATATGAATAAAATATTAGTTAAAAATGTATATGATCAAAGAATAGTAATATTGAAAATAATAAAATAATAACAATAATATCAAAAGAAATATAGAGAGTGTTTTTATGTTAAAAGGAAACTAAATAAATGTTGTGACTAAATCAATCTAGTAAGTGATTATAGATGATATCGGTCATACTTTCATAGAACAAAATTACATGGTTGTAAAATAGTAATAGTGAAAATAATAAATTAATAGCAATGATCTAAATAAAAATGAATAGTGTTTTGGGTTAAAGGAAAATCAATAAAGTTTGTGACTACCGGTATATCAATCTAGTAAGTGATTATATATGCTATCATTCCTTCTCTCATAGAACTAAATTAAATGGTTGTGTGAAAAGAGAAGTTAACACAAGACCAGCACTTTAGCAATGGAATGAATATTTGATTATGTCTGTTTGGAGCCAGAAGGATGTTAATTCATATACTTTAAAGGTAAAGACCAGTAATGGTCATGCGATTGCATTGTGAAAGAAACGTTGTGGAATCGATCAGAAAAGGTTGATCATCTAGCATCTAGCATCTGCAAGGTTCTGGAATCATCAAAATGATAAGAAATTTGGCCCATTCTTCGTAAAGTTACAAGCACTATACACAGAAAGATGTATATGGGACTACCCTATCTCTCTCACCAGACCATGAGAGAAATAAATTTACCAAATATATGAATTAGTAGGCGGTTTCCTGGCAAATTTTTTATCATCATGTATTAGTCAAAACATATTCTTTCACATGATTGGTAATGAGAGCTTCCATTTCATTTTTTGAAATTGGGGCGTTGCCAATACTGGTCTTTACCTTTAACACAGAGTTAATGCCCTTCTGGCTCTGAACAGATGAATTATTGATGAAGATGGTATTACTGATCATAATATAATAGAAAGAACTTGATAATGCCCTAATAGAACTAAAATAGCGGATTATTTGGCAATCTTGAGTTGATGAAGACAGGCCTTATGAAACTATCTACTCTCTCTCTTTGCAGATAATTTGTCTTGTGCAGTCGAAAGCTGTCTGTAAAACTATGCATTAACTATGTGAAAAAGGCTGTTGATTTTATTCTTTTGTCAACATTAAGATGATTTGTTATGATAGTTAATGCACTTATTGGCAGCTACTGAGTATAGCTAATACACGTACTAGTTGACTTGTCTCACTGACGGCAGTAAGACTAATATTGACTCTGTTCCATTGCTCTCGCAATGTGTTGCACTTTTAGCGGTCATCAGTGGTCACTAATGGCCGACTGACCGGTTAAAAAGACAATTTCATGCAAGAGTGGACTGTCGCCGCCGTGCTTATGAATTGTAAATGAGAATTTGTAGTGGCCGTCCGACATTGGCACTCAAGGTGTTGGTACTGCTTTAGGTATAGCTCCCTTTGACCTAATAGAATATTGGCCCTATTTACTTTTAGCCTTTGAGAGTTTATCACTTTACAGAGTATTGATTATAATTCTTTAATGGGTTAATTTACTGCCATTATGTAATATATCATAATGTGTTTCACTATGTGATATTCACAAGCACAATGTATATATAGTATTTGCCAAATTTTAAGTTTTCAAAGGAGGCCTGATATAGTATTATTTTCCAAAGATGATATAAATTTCAGCCATCTGGGCCCCATTGTATAAACAGCAACTTATTTTCAATTTATATAAATCACAACTACATGTATGTGCATTAGAGATAGAAGATAGGGGATGGGATTCAGATCAATCGCAACTCTTTATAAGACAGAGCTCTGGTATGATAAAACAAGTGGTTTATGAAAATACAATTTGGGAATTAGAGTTGTATTTTGTAATTTCGATAGAATATCATCCTCTAAATTGATTTGTGTGTGTACTCTTCCTCATGACACATGTACTGTGATCTGTATTTTATTATGTTGATGCATTTCTTAAGAATAACAATGTCATTTATTGTAACTAATTCAATACGAACTTGATGTTATTTTGAATATTGACCATTTATACCTTTTTCCAAATTATTGTATTTGCCTATTCTGATTGAAAAGCATTTTGAATATATATTTTGCAGTGTTTTTGTGGAAAATATATTTGTTCAAATATCATGCATATACAGTTATCAGTTTATCATAGGCTTTTTATTTCTTGAAATCTCATGGTGATTTGGTTGTGGATATTAGTCTTATTTAATCTTGAAAAGTTCAGTGCAATCTCAAGTTAGTTTTCGTACATATTTGTTCATGTAGCAAATGAACAACAATGTTGACTAGCATACAACATAATACCCTCCGATTTAATATTATTTGCAAAAATGTTAACTAGTATGATGCACTTTTAGATTATGAGTCTTTATAGCTCATTATAGTCACATATATCATGTCCCAAACTATTTTCACGAATAAATAATAATCACTAATTCAAGTATATATTATAATGATCATTCCACAATGTATATTATCATTCCATAGTTTGAAAGTAAGGAGTAGTGAACGCATGACATTGCACTGAACTTTCACATTGAAATGCTTTGTAACTAATTCTTGTTGTTGCAAATCGGAAAGCAAGGACAGCTTTAAGCTTTGCCAAATGAGGTTCACTAATTATCGGATGGCTGAATTCCTAGGGACATATTTCTGATCTGAATAACCGAGGAGATATTTTGTTTATATTGGAGGGATGGGGGTGGTATTTGAAATAATTGGTAATTTCCAAATTTACTCATTCTTAAAATTTGAAGTTATCAAAAAGATATCATGAAACGTATACCGGTATTTAGCAAAAGAACAATCAAATGGATAGAGAAATCAAGGATTAACGAGACTTTATTGCAGTAAATTACATTGAGATGACATTGATAATGAATGAGTTGATATCTAGAGTAGATAGTGATATGTTTTGCATGCCGGAGTGGAGTTGGACTATTTCATAAACATTGATTCATTGAACATTTTCCTCATCTTTTTTATCGGGATATATACCTTTTGAAAATAGATATATATAGCCCTATCAAAAAAAAAAAAAAAAATCCCTTTTCTTTTTTCATTTCATGGACAATGATTTTATGGCAAAAGTGAGAATTGTGCTTTACATACATTCAACATTTGAATTCATTTGAAGCACTGTTTGTGTGGGCTGCTATAAAATGAAATTTAAAGCTTGTGATGATGTGATTTTTTTAATTTAAATCATCCACCAAATGCTTAAAGGGTGAAATCGTTAGAATGCTCTGTTACAAGCCAGATGAATAAGATGAATCTTATTGGATGAACAAAATATCATCCTCATGATTCATAGGAAATGAAATCATTGTGATATTTAGGAAACAATCAAAGGAAAGTTTTACATTTTGTATTGAGATGTAGACCTACTATCCCCCTTTTCCAGCAAAAATCAAGAATTTTGTCCTCAACCGATCAAAAATTGAACCCACAAGTAATAATGTTAGTGATATGTATTTAGTCCATTTCCAGCCATTGGTGCATTGCATGACATTTATTGTATTAAAGTGCACTGCACTTTCATTAGGTGCATCTGAATAACAAACCCATATACTCATGCATATGTATATATCTCTTTTGCATATTCATTCCTTCCTCCCCTTCCCAATCACACCCATACACTATATCTATACCCCTACATTGTACATCCGTCGCTGCACTATCTATGACTATACCCCAACAAAAATTAAAAAACAACAACAAATTTCACATGGGAAAACTTTTTTCCAAACAATTTTCTCGCACAAACTGTATTTTTGTGGAAAAATTCTCAAACACAAAAACAAATACATTGTTTTAAAATGTTCTTCAATGTCATCTGTCACTAACACAAATTTTCCTGATTCATCATAACTTATCCTTATGTGTAATCATTGCTTTCTGTTTGTTGTTGTATGCATGGACTATTCTTTGGTGAATGTAATTCTTCTCTTGTCTTTTGGTTCTATTTTGTTCAATGTTTCCTTGTCATTTTTTTTTTTACCATCAACTTGGAAATATGCATGGCTCTAACATCTATGTTACCATTTTTACCGTTTCTTTCAATTAACTATTCTGGTTCAATTGTATTTGTGGCATTTTTATTTATCATTTTTATTACACAATCACCAACTAACCCACAACATTTTGCTATTTTAACCATATTATCCTGGGAAATACTACTTCATGAATTCATTACTCCATTTTGGGTTTATGATCATTTTAAATACAATTTTGATGTGTCTTCATCATAAAAACATCAAATAATCAAAATTTATTTTAATGTTGCATTTGATATTACAACCTGTTCATTTAAACGATAATCATATTCTCAATCATATTTGACGATGCCCAAACCTCATACACGACCCACATATATGCTCACACATAATCTGTCTTATATACCCATCCCCTTCCTGTGTTCCTCTCATCTTACTTTTCCATCTTCTTTGGGCAATATTCTTGCATCCTACCAACTATATCATCCTCCATTCTATTTCCCCCTTTTTCTAATTCATGTGGTTCCTGATTACTTCTTTCTTACACCTCTATTAATCCAAATTTAACAATTAACACTTGTTAACAATCACCCCAATCTCATATTTCTTCCACACCTCACGTCTAACTCCATCCCCACCATTACACACCCACACACTGTGCATTTTCAACAAAACACACCCCTCCTACCACTACCACCACGACCACACCCCTTTTTATTACCCCTCACCCGTATACGTGCACCCCACACACTCGAACACACATATCTGACTACTGCAGATTGATTACCCCGATGCACAGTTACTGCACCCTGGCCAGAGGCAATCCTGCACCCCTACCAACCTGGAGCGACTCATGGCACTGGAGCAGGACGAAGTCAAGGTCTCCGCTAACCATAGAGGGCGATCTTTAAGCGAGGACAGAAGCCACGAGGACGATCATGAGGTAACTCTATCCTTTCATCTGTTTTCGTTAAATAATGTTTTGTGTCATATGTTGTATTATATAGGCGATGTCTACCACCCAGTTCTGATTCATTCTTTGAGTAGAATCATTAAATCAAGCACTTCTTTCATTTCAGCCTTTCATCAGATATGAACATATCTGGAAATACGGATGTCATGAGCTTTTTCAGGGGTCCATATCGAGTGAGGACTCTGCGAAATATATCACACATTGTACATATGTGTGAAAGAAAAAACAGATTTTTTGTTGTTGTTGTTGAAATTGGCAATCTATAATTTCAATTACTTTCATGTGATAATCCAATGAGGTCATTATTTTAATAGACATTGATATTTACAACATAATTAACAAGTTTTTATGTTTCTTTCCCATGCTTATTTGGGAAACATGGTAATGACCATATGTGTGAGCTGTTGTCTTCTTGCTAGCTCTGCGTGATTCTATCTCAATTTTCTTTTTTTATAAAAGCCCCCTTTTCTTATTCTTGTCAGAAATATAAGGGAGAAAACCAAAAATCAATTAGTACTTTTCTTTTTGGCCCCTTTAGAATTTGCACTTTATGTGTGCTTAATACTGAAGCTTTCTAGTTCACTATGCAAAGACACATTATTGCGCAATATAATGCACATAAAAATGATATTTCAGTATGTCCTCTGATGTCTATATTAGCTTCTTTTTCACTTCCATGTTCTGCTTTGTAATGTCCGATCAAAGACTCGTATTTTACGGTAGAAAAGACTGCTTTGCGCGTAGATGAGAGTTTTTCAAGACTGTGCGTCGATATTTCTTCCAGCTACTACAGCTGAAACGTATTTTTATACACAATGTACATGTATGTGCTGATATGAATATGCAGATTGAAATGCATTATGTGATGATTGTCTGTTGCCTGATAATTGTTTGTTTCTTATCTGAAATCTATTATCTTTGATGTCTTCTTTCACAGTTAGTTGCTATCTTTGTTCTGCCCATTTTTCTATCAAAATGTTCTCTTTCTATTACTGTTCCTCTTCTCCCTCTCTCTTTCTTTCTCTTCCATCTTTCTATCTCTTTCTCTTTCTTTCTTAACTCCTCTCCATTTTTTTCTCCAATTCACCTTCACTCACCCTCTTGTATCACCTCTATGTTTTGAGACTGGTTTCTGATCCTTTCTCTGTGTCTCACTTGACAGCCTCTTCCTTCTATACGTCTTGAGCGAGCTCTCTCTGTGGGCAGCGAGAAGGTAGCAACACCACTCTGTCTTTATATCTAGCCTCTGCTTTAATAATGCATGTGCCTGTCTAGAGTATTTGCATTCCTCAGAACTTAATGTTTCTCTTATATTCTGTTGTATTTTTAATGTTCTTTAATTTTGACCCTGTTATAGATCTATAATACCTATGCACATATTAATTTGAAGAAAAAGTTGGTACATATTATTAGAAGTGTAGGTAAAATACCATGACGATGACTGATCTTTTATTTTTTCTTTACGTTTATTGTGTTTTATTTTTTTGTTTAACTCAGAAAAAATGACAATATACATGCAGATACTTCTGCGTGTTGTAGTAGTAGAATTATTCATATACAAATAAGTTTGATATATATATATATATATTTTTTTTTTTGAGATTTCTGTTTAGTACCTCATTGAATGGTATTATATCACAAAATCCACTTTAAAAACACTTTTTAGTAGAAGTAGTATTATTTTAATTATTGTCATTTCTATAATTATGAACAATTTTCATGAATAACAACAAAAAACATTTGCAAAACAGTAGATAGAGTGCATGAATATCACCCCACTAATAGTATTTGACTGTCTTTAGTCCGTCTATATGCATCAATTCCAAACTCAATTGCAAGATTTTATGTAGATGCATAGGATAGCAAAATCATTTCCATATCATTTTTAAAAATGCAATATGCCCCCCCCCCCCCCCCCTCAAAAAAAAGGGCATGCAAGCACATCTTTCAACTGGAAAAAAAAAAGTGAAATTAGATGTATCATGAATAGTTCTTCATTTTGTATTATATTATAGATATTCATAACCATGTCTAAATGTTATCACAGACAGGCGCGTACGCAGGATTTTTTCAAGGGGGGGGGTTTTTAACATTTATAAATCGGGCCGAAAATTTCGCAACGACTCAGCCAGCCGCTGAATAAGCGGGGGGGGGGGGGGGGGGGTAAGAGGACACTTTTTTTTTTTTTTTTGGTCCCAAAAAAATCGCAACGACTCAGCCGACCGCTGAATAAGCGGGGGGGGGGGGGGGGGGGGGGGGGGGGGGGGGGGGGGGAAGAGGACACTTTTTTTTTTTTTTTTGGTCCCAAAAAAATCGCAACGACTCAGCCGACCGCTGAATAAGCGGGGGGGGGGGGGGGGGGGGGGGGGGTAAGAGGACACTTTTTTTTTTTTTTTTTGTCTCGAAATTTGAAAATTTGACATGTTGCTCCGTTGGGGGGGGGGTGAGGTCACTTGTTTAGGTCATCCATGGGATTTTTTTTTTTTTTTTTTTTTTTTTTTTAAATAATAATTAAAAAAAAAAAAAAAAAAAAAAAAAAATCCCAAAGGGGGGGGTTTTAGGGTTTTTTAGGGGGGGTTTATACACATAAAAATACCAAAGGGGGGGGTTTTAACCCCCCAAACCCCCCCCCTGCGTACGCGCCTGATCACAGATACAACCCCTACATTGATGAATTTTTGTAATATGTCAATTCAATGTTTTGATTGGTTTGCATGTAAATAATCACAGCATGTTGAAGAAAGATATTTATTCATCTCACTAGCAAAATTGTGCTCACCCATGTTTTTATTTCTTCTAGCACTTGCACTTGTTACCATTGCAATCAAAATCAGTCATCATTTAAAAGAAAGATGAAATAATTCAGCAGCCGAATATAGTAGCTTTCATAATGTGCATCTGTTGCTCAAGGTATTTTGTTTTCCCTGGAGTAAAAGAAATAGTTTTGATGATGAGGTAAGAAGCAATATAAGATGTTTTATCATCTTGAAAAATCAGTCAACTCTGATGACCTTAGGAAGTTACTAATATTTGGAAATTGAAAATAGTATTTCTATTTCTATTTGCAAGAAATATTGAAGTCTATTCCACTTGTTCGTAAAGTTGAATATGTTATTTGGATTTATATATCAGAATACTGTTGTATAAAGAAATGTCATATTAAGAATTATCGTATTGTAAAAGAAGCATATAGACTAGATAACAACATCCTATAAAAAAATGTCATATTTATAAGAATCATCATATAGCGAACGGAGCATACAGACTAGTTAACAACATCGTTTGGAAAACGTCTTATAAATAATCATGGTTTAGTGAAAGGAGCATACAGACTAGATAACAACATCGTTTGAAAAACACGTTATAAAGAATCATAGTATAGCGAAAGGAGCATACAGATTAGATAACAACATCGTACAAAGAAACGTCTTATAAAGAAACCGGTTTTGACAAGGTCAGTTGACAAGACAGCCGGACAATAATTAGTCACATCGTTATAGAACGTTTTTTAATATGCCATTCAGACTACAACATTTTAACACTTATCGTATAGCTATACAATGGATTTCAGTAGTCTGAATGAAGGGTTGTAGGCTGATACTAGGGTATAACAGATGTTCCCTCATATTGTGTTGTGAAATATGATCTTCTCCCTTGCTGTTATTGAATTCTGAACCCTTTCATGAAAGTGCCGTTTCTTGAGTCTTTTATAGCTGACAGACTTCTCCATGTGTAGAAGTACTACTAAATCTATCTTATGCTGAGAGCCGGTAGGGTGTCAACTCAATATTTAAAGGGATCGTTTAACAATGTTAAATCTGAGATACACGGCCCTACGTGTTATCAGTGTCTGTGATATGGTGTAATATTGAAGCCCTAAAAAAATTGCGCTTCAAAATGATCAAGAAGTGCCTCAAAAAAGTAAAAATCTTTGAGTGACCGGTTTTACCATACTCGTTTTCCCCAATAGACTGTAGTGTTATGAAAACCGTCAGGCGAACGGTTTTCAAAATTTGTAATTCCAATCATAAATATCTTGATAATCAGACAGGCGATCGGCTTGTAAAAGTCATGGGGTTCCTGACTGACCTAAAGGTTTATAATTATCATTGCATCATGAGCTAAATCCAGAATTTTGTTTCAGAATCTGAGACAAAGTTACCGGATCCCTTTAAGGGAAGGTTGAGTTCTGGGAAAGATGAAAAATAAGTTGTGAGAATTTTCATTATTATTATGTTAGTGTGGAAGGGCCGTATCATAGTAAAGTGTCCCCTGAAAAGGATTGCTCTTCAAATGACCTCATATTCAAAATATGATGAGTAATAAGTAAAGGTTGTGGACCACACTTTTGTACCACTAGTTTGTGTAGTCCCATATACACATTTTTGCATACCTTAAGACTAATCTGTAGGTACAAACTCTAATTTGACACTTAAATTTACCATATTTCACAAAGGCTTAAGCAGAGCCTAGCTCTATCTGTTTCTGTCTCTGTCCGGAGCAGCTTTAAGTACAGAGCCTATGCAGTATGCCGTCAGCCTAGTCTCATAGAGCAGACACTTTTACACACATCGACCGATACAGGTTTGCGCCTGCAAACTAGATGACGGAATGATGATTGAAAGGGAGAATTAAATGTCTGTTTGACATCAACCATCCCTTAAGGCGGTAGCAACCAGTGAATAATTGATGGAGATATGAGACATTTAATGCAAGTACCCCCCAGAAAGGAATAAATGTTTTGGACCTGTAAGTGGAAATGTCAATATCAGCAGTATTCAACATGCCAGAGTCATTGATTTTATTATGTTCTTTGATCGTGACTAATTCTGTCCCCCCCCCCCCCCCCTCCCCCCACCCCTACCACCACCATCGCTTCCTTTCTCATATCTATAAGTATGAGAGTGTAGAATTTCTTCAATCATAATTTTCTTCTGCTAGCTGAAGGGGGAATCCATTTGTAACAATCATGTGACCTTTTCATGTTATGTCCCTTAGTCGTTGGAATATTTTTAGCACCTCGGTAGTTTGCGGCCACAAACCCTTGACAGTCGCTCTGCATAACAGTGTCTGCAATGCAAGACTAAGCTGACAGCATACTCAGAACCAGAACGGCGTTAATTCTGCATTAAAGCATATATTAGTTAACGCCTTTCTGGCTCCAAACATATAATATATTTCCATTTGCAAGTTGCCAACATGATCTCTCGTTCAACATTTGGTCAATTTCCCACATCCATTCATAGATTTCAAAGCACTTTTCCACTTTTCGTCAATTTACCCATCTGCAAATGACATCAGAGACTAAGTGGATGCATCTCAGTCGCACAGCAAAAGGGTGAAAATTGAAGGGGATTATGCACTGAGCAGGACATGATATCCTTCCCAGGCATCCTAATTAATAAGATGAGAAATGATTAGATGATAGTAGGTGATAACGACTGGATGTCGTTGACACCAGTGTACAGATGATACCTGTATTGGAAACCAGGATGTTTTAAAGCTCATGTTCAGTTATTGTAGCAAAAGAGAAAGTGGCAAGAAAAGTGTTAAAGGCATCGTTTAACAATGTTGAATCTGAGATGCTCTGCCCTACGTGTTATCAGTGTCTGTGATATGGTGTAATATTGAAGCCTTAAAACAATTGCGCTTCAAAATGATCGAGAAGTGCCTCAAACAAGCACAAATCTTTGAGTGACCGGATATACCATACCGGTACCCGTTTTCCCCAATAGACTGTAGTGTTATAAAAACCATTAGGAAAACAAAAAATGAAATTTCAATTTCCAATCATAAGTATCTTGATAATCAGACAGGCGATCAGCTTGTAAAGACTTGGGATTCCAGACTGACCTAAAGGTTTGTAATTATGATTGCAGCATGAGCTAAATCCAGGATTTTGTTTAGAATCTGAGACAAAGATACCCAATCCCTTTAAGATTGGAGGGAGTATTCTTCTTGAATCTTCTATAAAGATACTCATCTTTCCATATGTGTGCCAAGTGGTATATCAGTTCATGTGAGAAAAGGATGTTGGGTCAGTTCTTATGTTCTCTCTTCAGAGCTGTATCCGTGTATGTCGTCTCACATGTCACGCCTTTTGCATCATTGTATCGAGTTACTCCAATGTTGTTAATGACTCATGCATTAAGAGCCAAAGCCGTGTTGATAGTCAAAGCACCGACAACAACAGCTAGAGCAGGGGAGTCTTCCGATTTGAGGCAAAAATAATGAAACAATGCACTTTCACCTAGATAAATAGGAAATAAATGTGGAAAGATGGGAGGAAGAGAAGAGAGAGAGAGAGAGAGAGAGAGAGAGAGACAGAGAGAGAGAGACAGAGAGAGTACAACAGACAGACAGAGACAGACAAACTGAGAGACAGCCAAAGGGGCAGGGAGAGAGAGAGAAAGAGAGAGATATACAGGCAGAGAGAGAAAGAGAGAAAGAGAGAGATCATAGCGAGACAGACAGACAGACAAAAACACAGACAGAAAGCCTGACAATTATAGAATATATGTTTATATGATAAGGATAGAGGAGATAGCAGGATGTAGACTTATAATGTGACAGGAAGCAAAAATACAATCCTGGAAATACTATACTTTTGATTAATGCTTTTCTGGGAAATTTTCAAGCGTGGAAATTTGATAGCGGGAGAAACGTGTAGCTCTCTCTAGAAAGACCCCTGATCTAGCAGTTGATACTGCCATTACATGCAAGATTGAAAGAGACTATAATGTTTTTAAAATCATATTTCTTAGAAACCAAAAGGTTGGAATGGATTGATTACGTGAAGCCAATAGGCAATGTTCAATTCAAAAGAGGTTTATTCAAACATGTTTCGCATTACAAAGACTGAATTATACATGTTTTACAAAGATTAAAATACATTATAAATACAAATTGCAATTGTGAATAAAACATAATGAATTGAATACCAAATTACCTAAAATACTTAACATTGTTAAGATTATAGGTAATTAATGCCAGATAAGATGTTAAAAAGATGTCGTAAAAAGTATTATTAATGCATATACAATTAAAAGATGATTGCATTCCCGCTATCAATGAAAAATATTGCACAATAACAAAGAAAGAGGTCTAGGAGAAAGAGTGAAGAAAGACTGAGAGAGATACAGAGAGAGAGAGAGGGGGAGGGAGGAAGGTAGAGAGAGAGAGAGAGAGAGAGAGGGAGAGGGAATAATTTCATTTGTAATAATGGAAAGCCATGGAATGCTTGTAAATCCAGGTGAGAGATATTGATGGAGAGTTAGCTCTATCATCCACCCCGGGAATTTATTGATGCAGAAGCATGGAAAGGTAGAGATAGGGGGAAATCCCTTCTTTACCACGGAGAGCACACACCATCCTTTACTTTGTGGAGAGAGTCAATATTCAGTTGTATATACAATGAGTATATCCAGGTACTTATACCTGATATACCTGGTAAAGTCAGGGAAGGGTCAAATTTGCAGATAAAGAGTTTGATGAAAGATGATTGATCTGTGCAGAGCCGGAAGGGCATTAAGTCTGTGTACAGACAATATGTACAGGAAGTTTGGACTGTATGATAGAGGAAATAATTAATTAAGAAATGGTACAGACAGAGAAAAAAATCAACTATTTATCAATTTGGCCTTGTACGTATAGAATATATAATGCACATTTTTTTCTGAAAATCTTTAAAAGATGGTCAACTTTTGCGGAAGAGGACATCCAATGTGGATAATTAAGAAGCAGTAGCACAGTCCAGACTCTTTGGCCATTCAGAAAAGTTCTACATTAGTCACTTTCCATGAAAAGGTAGTTTGCATTTGTATAGAATATTTCTAATATTTTGCACAAAAAAAAATGAAAAGCTGGCTGCTCTATTGTCTGTTATCCAAAGTAGATGTGGACATGGTAGAAGAAAAGGAGAGTGGGAGGGAAAGTCTTTGTCTTGTCTTATAAGATAATATATGTTATAGTCAACCTCGTCTTAGTGGCCACCTCTATAAAAGCCACCTCTCTATAAAGGCCACCTGCCTATAGTGGCCATGTATTTTGTCTCCCTCAGGAAAGAAAGATGTATTATAGAACCTTCCTAGAAAGGCCACCTGTCCACAGTGGCCACTATGCTGTTTCCCTTGGGTGACCTCGATAAACAGGTCTGACTATAAATGGTGCTTAGAAAAATTACCTGAGGATATTTACAAAAACCTTGCTAAAAGTAATGCAGGGAGTCATAGGCTTAAGATTCTTTAATTTTGATAACAATTATACATCTATATATCTATTCCATGTATAGAACCTACATCCTTTCTCAGAACAGCAAAAAGGGATGAGTTATTTCCCCAATATAACATCTCTATTGAAATCAAATGTATTTAGAATTATCTGTATACTTGTTTACTCAGTTTGTATGTAAAAGCCTGGCTCCAGTAGACCTGAGTGTGGATGGTAGGCCCTCATCTTTGCCTGCATATTCAGAGAGAGAGAGAGAGACATAAGGCCTGTCCTCATCAGCTCAAGATTGCCAAATATCCCGCTATTTTAACTATCCAGATCGCAAATTATCCAGCTTATCTTCATCAGCCGGAAGACTCGCACTATGCGTGAACACTGAGCAAAATATCTCAAGCTAATTTCTCGAGCTTGATTTTTCGAGTTTCGAGGTCGAGTCTCGAGCTGGTGAAGACGCGATTTGTAACGTCTGGCTTATTTTCCAATTTAGAAATAGTGGGCTATTTGGCAATCTCGAGCTGATGAAGACATACCTAGAGAGAGGCTGCTATAGCCAGAGGCCACCTCACGGCTATACTTGACCCTATGTATTAGGAGGGTGGGGGTACAGAATAGGATGCGCTTTTTACATCTAGTCAATGAGGGTCTGTTTCACAATACACATCCTCCTTAGCCACTTCAGGATCTATTCTTAGGTCTCGTTCACATTTGACGAGGTAAACTGCCCCCCCCCCCCCCCTCCAACAAAAAATACTGCAGTCTTTTTGCGTGGCAATGAATAGCAACTGTGCGCGACAATGGTCTTGCGCCTAATCACTGAGCTCTGTGTTATAGGATAAAGAAATGTTAAGCATATTACACTTTACGTCATTAAAAGCTGCCGCTGTTTTGTTGCGTCATATCTGAACATGCCTTAGTCTAATCTAGTGTAAGTAATTCATATTTAATTAGTTGAATTCTCAGAATTGCATCACGATTGAAATTTATGATTTCGGTAGATAATTTCCTTTCTTTCTGAAACTTGAGTATCTTTAAAAAGTCTTTTGATATGAACAGGACTGGTGTCTTGTATTCAAAACCTACCGACATCTTCACCATATCCAAGCACATTTGTCAGGCAATTACTGGAACTGATTTTGTGAAACCAACCCCTTGAGTGTTTTTTGTTTCCCCCTCCCGGCCCAAGCCTCCTGTGTATTGCCTCCATTTATATTGATCTCCATTAGAATATATATAGAGGGTGGCAAGTGACTTTACAACGCTAACAAATAATATACCCAACTTGAATTTGTATTTCGATCACGCCTAAGGAGACAAATAACTTGGATGTTGTTCTCTCTCTCGTTTATTATGTTGATGATGAGAATGTTATTCAGAGGCATGACTTGATGGAGAGGTCTGGTACATGTATGTATGCTTTTATACATCTTGTGTAATTAAAGTGCCCCTTATTTTGTGCCCCCCTCCTTACAATAAATATTTAGTCTGCTGTAGAATTCAAAGGCATGCCTGCAATGGCGTATGATGCAATGTTAGAGATGGAAGATGGATTCATAGGCTGAATATTTGATTGATGTACATGTAAGCAACTCATGTCTACAAATAGATATTAAGGCAGTTTCTCTTTTATGGGTTTATTAAATATCCGCATAATAAGTATCAGCATAAGAAAGTAATATTATTAGCACTAATCTCATATCTAGATACACCTATCTAGATTAAGGCAGTTTCTCTTCTATGGTTTTATGAAATATCTGCATAATAAGTATCAGCATAAGAAAGTAATATTATTAGCACTAATCTCATATCTAGATACACCTATCTATATTAAGGCAGTTTCTCTTTTATGGTTTTATTAGATATCCGCATAATAAGTATCCGCATATTAAGTATCAGCATAAGAAAGTAACATTATTAGCACTAATCTCCTATCTACAAATACCTATCTATATTAAGTCAGTTTCTCTTTTATGGTTTTATTAAATATCTGCATAAGAAGTATCCGCATATTAAGTATAAGCATAAGAAAGTAATGCTATTAGTACTAATAAAGCTCTCGTACCCATTAGGATCACTTTATCTGTAGGAGGAGATGAAGAAGGGGAGGGAGAAGTAAAAGAAAAGAAGAAGGAGGACAAGAAGAAGAAGAGAGGAGGAAGAGAAAGAGAAGGAGAAGAGGAAAAAAAAGAGAAAAAGAAGAAGAAGAGGAATAACAAAAAATAAAAGAGGAAAACAATTAAAAAATAATACATTTATAGAGCGCAGAAACTATCCAATATTAAGTATATATTCTACTGCGCTACAAGAGCTCCTGATATGCTTAGATTTACAGTTAATTAAAAAGATGTGTTTTCAAAATGAGAAAAGAGAAGAAGAAGAGAAAAAAAAAAAGAAGAAGAAAAAGAAGAAGAAAAATGAAAGGGAAATGAACTAGTCTTCTTCCTTTTAGTAAGATATGAAAAGGTGTCTTCTACTTCCAATCCATACACTCTCCTACATTCTTAGGTGTAACTAGCCATTCAGATATGCCCCTGGTTGAATCTTTGTGCCTGCACATATCGGTGCTTATTGTGTGATAGAATTGAGGGGGATTGTATGAGAAACAAGATATGGCCTAGTTGTGAGGAAAAGAGAGTGGTTTCACTCAGGTGTGTTCAGACTATGATCTATACTGTGATCCTGGTCACTTGAATAATGAGGATATCTGCCCTATTTTGCAATATTTGTCTTATTTCCAGAAAGCAAATTTCACCTGTAGCTTGCATTGTAAAAACTAGGCTAAGGTTTTTTTAATTTTCAGGCGATTCCTAATATCTAGCAAAAGTAAGAACCATGTTGTTGGCCTCTGCCAGGTCCCTTCTAGTGCATGTGTCAGCCAGACGATGTGTCAGTTGTATTTCATTTAAATGGCACTTTTAGGGTGGTATTTCAATGACTACAATAGCCTCAGCTAGGCTTCTATTTCAATAGTGGGAACACTTGTTGTGAAATAAGTTGTTGCTATGTTAGAGAACCATAAATGGGAAGAACATATACGTTTTAAAATGCATTGTTGCTATGCTAGTGAAGCCTCCTGCAATCCATAATTTGGGCCATTGCAGGGCAAATGCTACAGAATCCCTATCATTCTAAACATGGAATAGGTTTTGTGTGAATAGATAACTAGATCGGTTAAAATTGTATGCCTCGTGCAATCCATAATTTGGGCCATTGCAGGGCAAATGCTAAAGAATCCACATCATTCTAAATGTGAAGTAGGTGTAGTATGAACAGAGAACTAGATTGGTTCTACGTTTAGCTCCCTATCTAATCCGGTCATCAACTGACACTTCGACACTCTAGCTCAGATGCATCTATGCACGTGGATAGAAAAATAGTGTCCCCACGATCATCAAAACGATGTAGATACAAGAACTGCTCACCTACCACGTGTCATGAAGAGTGTGTGAACAAGAGTGGAAACTATGGGGACAGAGAGGAAAGGGTAGTTCAGCTGAATATTTCAAATTCACTTGCATTTGTATGAAATAGTTCAAAGGCAACCACCTGAAAGTTATAGGCATAACATACTGTATGCTTTATAAATCATTAATGATATCATTTTAGTTAGTATTTCTGGTGTGTTCCAGTAGAGCATACATTTACATATCACGAAGATGTCTTTGATTTATTCAGGATGAAAATAATGTACCCAATTTTCTTCAGCCCTTGTAATGAAATAGGCTATAGCTCTGCAAATTGAATGCAAAAAACCTCCCCAAAATATACAAACAAACAAATCTACAGTTAACAACTGAATTATTCATACTCCTTGTAAATTTGATGATTTTTTTTTAATTAGGGCCTTTGTTAAATACTTTTAGATGTAAGATTTGATATACCACATTCTCAAGAAAAATAAAAATCAGGAAAAATCAGTTCTTCACATACTTACAAAATTACAAAACTTTATAACTATACATTTACCAGCAGTGCCTTATGGTTGTCTAACATCAGAATATACATTTCTAAAGCTTCTCTATTTTATATATATACAATTTATGCATATACATTCAGTTTTTAAGATTTGAAAAGGCATTTTATGTATTGAGTAAAGATAAATGAAATTGAACTGGCTTTATGTCCAAGTGCCCTACACCGTAAACTATCCCTTCCCAAGCATACCGCTGATTGGGTTTCTTAGGTTTCTCATAGGTATGTATGGTGTGGGCTTGGAAATTAGAGTTCACCCCTGGTTTTCAATTTCATTAGAAAAGTTTCTTTCAGAGAATTTGGTTTCATCGCAACATATCAAATCCCATGTAATTCTTTCCATCCGGAATAGTGCAACTCCCTGTGATACAAATGAAGCAAGTGTGATTCGCAATCGCAATCCAAGAACCATGTTTTTAAACAGTAACTCTAACCATGGTCCATGCCCTATTCCAGACTCTGTACAAAGTCAAAATCAACAGGAATAATCCAGGAATATTATAGGAATGGTAACAAATGCAATGCTTCTCTTTGTTTTAGTTCACCAGTAAGTATATTTTATCTTTATTGAATTATTCTTTTATTTACAAGCTAGATATTAAAGTGAGAAGTTGCCAAGAAGTAACACTTTAGATTTCACTTCCAAAAGTCATGAAACGGTAAAACTACCACATTTTTTGTATGAATGTTTGAATAGCATCACATGTAGTCTGATCATAATTTCCTACCAACAATATATACACTGTATATATTATGTAAATTGGCATGGCACATTTTTTTACAGAAGATTTTGTGAAAATATTGAGCTATTAAAATAATAGAGCAGTTAAGCTTTTTCAAGGACGCAAGTGCATTGACTTAGTTTTTAACGTTAGCATGTACACCATTTCTTCAACGTACAATCAACTTTTGAAGTATAAGTATCGTTTGTCTCTACGTTTACAGAGCGTAGAAAACTCTAAGTGGTGTCAGTGTCCAGATATATACCAAGTGCAAGCTAAGCTACCAGTAAATTGTGAAAAGAAAGTATCAAGTTTGTATGATTGATTTGAGAAGAGGTCAAAGAAATGTAGTTTCCAAGTATCCAGGAAGATCTTTGTGATGTGGGATAGAATGAGGCATATTCGTGTCACCTTCTGTCAGTTTGTGTGGCTTTTTGTGACAGTACCATTTTTTTAAAATTTGATGCAAGAAGAGGCTAGAAGCAGGATTCTCCTATATGGAGATTCTATGTATATTCTATATTTGTTAATTATAATTAGTTATGATAAAACATTGATAATTCTCCGTTTCGTTTTTTTATGGGACGCACTGTATAATATTAGCTCAATATAGTAATGTTTCATATCTATTTGAGTTACGCTAATGAGGAATTACAAGTGGTAGTTACGTTCATATTTCAGTTTAAGACAATTACATAATTATTTACTGAGACTTTTCTGTGATAGGATGAAGCAAAATAGAAGAAAAAACAAATCTTGCTGTTCATCAACAAACATTAAAAGAATGCAGTACAGCAACATACAACCCCTCACATCAAATAGCAAAACGTGTACCATGATTGAAAATGAGGAGATGAAGCATAAAGGCTCGTTCAGATATGGCGCTGTAAACCGCTGCAAAAAATGGCGCTTATATATTTTGTTAAAAGTGTAAATGAATGGCAACTGCATGTAACAAAGAACTTGGGCGTATTCACTGAGCTCTGAGTTATAAGACACAGAAATGTGAAGCTTATTACACTTTACGTCATTATAAAAAAAACAGGGTTTTGCCGCGTCATATGAGAACGAACCTTCAGATACTCGATATGAAATAGCGTTTTTTAATGTTATTACACCAGCAGGAAAGGTCTATTGAGAGATGTGTAGTGTCTAGTGAGCTTTGGTACTTTTTGTTTACAATCAGATATTTCTTTTCTTGACAGTTTCCTTCCTTATTCATAGTTCCTCCATCAAGATTGAATCAAACTATATCTCCATTCTCTCAAACTTCAACCTCTGATTAGATTTACGTGAGAAGATATTAGTTTTAGTCTTTTATGAAAGAATAAATGTTCCTTGGTTTTTACTAGGCAACCTATGATTTAGTGTCCAGAATGAATGTTAATTTAAAAGGGAAATTTGAAATAGCCCCTATGAAAGGAGGTACAAATACTGAAGTTTAAAGGGCTACGATTAAGAGGGATTAAGTGATCAAAATTGGAACTGTGTTCGCTTTAAAACATACCTGTAACGTTATTAACAGTATGCACAGGGTGTCCTTAACCCTCTAGTGATAAAGCATCCCCCCATTTCATGCATGAGTTTGATTAGTTTCAAAAATATTTGTGGTTTTTCTATATCATATACCCAATGCATGATATTTATAAATTTCATGTCGTATTTTCTATCATGTTAATGTTTACCATAAGCAGATTAAAGAATGAAATTAATGATCATTTAAAGTATAACAAATACAGAAAGATTTAATTGTTTAGAACTGATGATATATCAATGCTGGAATAAATTTAATTTTCAGTATTAGTCGCACTCAGACAAATCTTGAGATAGAACTTTTCATTTAAATTTCATTCTTCACTTGAATTGCATATAAAATATTTGATACTTAACAAATTCCCACATAAATCTATACTCTCACTTCATCTGATCGATAGAATTAGAAGCTGACTATTGTTATTGCTATTGATAACCTTTGTTTTATAAAGTGACAATAACATTCTTCTTCATAGATAAATAAATATTTTGATTTGACGTAATTGTGAGGACATTTTTGTAAGTTTTAGGGGTTTCCCCTGCCCTTTTCTGCTTGTAATCCCTTTTCAGATGCGGAGAATATCAATATTTCCTATTTTTAGGAAAAACAAGGGAAAACTTGATGTTCCCGAGATGATGGTATAAAATATATTATTGGTGTTCTCCCCCTAGGTTTTAAATATTGTTTTATTTTTTAAATAGATTTTTAATAGACCATATAGATGGCAGCTAATTATTTTTGTGTGATGTCATGTACATGTATGATGTGGATTGAAAGTTGTTTGCATTAATTTTTTTTTAAAGTATTGCTGTGGTTTCTGACCCGGATATATGTAAAAGCATGTTCAGACTATAGAACATTTAAACAAAACTCTTTATAATTAAAGATATATAGAGGGGAAAAAAGAGTCATCTTATATGGAAAGGAGCGTACAGACTAGATTGCAACATCGTATAAAAGAACATTGTGTTATGTAACTACTTTTTAAGAGGTCAATTTATACATACAGCTGGCCAATCATCATTGCATGCTTACGATAAGCCCCGCCCAGTTATACAATGTTTGTTGTTTACAATATGACGTTCAGACTACAATGGGACCATGATTCTTTTATCAAGTTTTTATTTGAATTATGCTCAAACCTGCATGTCACTATATACTACTCATTAGACAAGGTTTCTATATATGACGTTCAGACTAGGGAAAAAAGCGTCATTAATTGTTTAAAGCTGCATGATTATTGTATAGCTAAACAATGAATTTCTGGTAGGCTGAATGCAGCCTGTGTCTATGAAAGTCACAATACTACTCATTAGACAAGGTTCCTTATATGACATTCAGACAAGGGAAACAACATTATTAATATCGTAAAGCTGCATGATTCTTGTATACCGGGTAGCTTGTATTCTTATTGGATTTCTGGTAGTCTAAACGCAGCCTGTGTCTATGAAAGTTGTTTATTCTCCGTACAAGGATAGAGGCATACATACAAGTCTATGTAGTGTGATAGAGAGGAACTTGATACAAGGAAATATGAGGTGAAAGTACCAGCAATATCCATGGGCTTTGAGAGAGTATACACCAACAAGCTTAGGTTTCAGGTCTTAAAGGTAAAGACCAGTTATGGTCATGCGATTGCATTGTGAAAGAAACGTTGTGGAATCGATCAGAAAAGGTTGATCATCTAGCATCTAGCATCTGCAAGGTTCTGGAATCATCAAAATGATAAGAAATTTGGCCCATTCTTCGTAAAGTTACAAGCACTATACACAGAAAGATGTATATGAGACTACCCTATATCTCTCACAGACCATGAGAGAAACAAATTTACCAAATATATGAATTAATAGGCGGTTTTCCGGCAAATGTTTTATCATGTATTAGTCAAAACATATTCTTTCACATGATTGGTAATGAGAGCTTCCATTTCATTTTTTGAAATTGGGGCGTTTCCAATACTGGTCTTTACCTTTAAAGGCATGCATTCTGTTTACAGACTTTTTGAGGTTAACAGTTTAAAGAGAAGGTTGAGTTCTGGGAAGAGGTGAAAATAATTTGTGAGCGTTATATCATTGCTATTATGCAAGTGTGGAAGAACATCAGATAACAAAAATGCTCCCTGAAAAGCATAGCTCTTCAAATGCCTTATATATTCTAAATATGGCATGTAACATCACAAAAATCGGTACGGATTCTCATGCCACATGTTTGTAGTAGTCCCATATACATCTTTCTGTGTACAGTGCTTGTAACTTTACCAAGATGGGCCAAATTTCTTATCAATTTGATGATTCCAGGACCTTGCAGTACACACCAATACTTATATGCTAGATGATGAACCTTTTCTGATCGATTCCACACTGTTTCTTTCACAATGCAATCGCATGACCAGACCTCAACTTATCTTTAAGCTTTGACTTATTAGAATAAGTCGAATAAGATTGAAATATAAGATTGGTAAAGAAATTGATTCACAAACTCTTCTTTGACTTGGATGGAAATTCTGCTATTCTATTTTTTCGGGGCATTAATCATCACCAATTGCATCAAACTCTGAATTTATCGTTCCAGATAATTTTTTCGGATTGCTGGATTGTGCTCTTTTAACCATGAGGCATGTTGTTTTATCTTTTAATACTCCTATTATCTTTTAATACTCCTATTATCCTATTATTTAATTCAATGTCAAACACATGTCCTTTAAGAGAGATGTTACTTAAAAAGAAAGCAGACGGACCGTAGACATTGTGAAGTAGATACTTGAAGAGATTGTCTTTCTTGTATTAAAGGAAATAAGAAAATACAGACATCTCTCTCTGGATATGACGTTGTGAAAGAAAACGAGAGAATTATTACTTCCTCTGAATCTCTCACAATATGATTAAATGCTTTGATTAAAGTTATGTCTATTCTATGTACCCGTATATAGACTTGGTTTAGGTATAATGTAGGATTTGCTTTCATGAAAGGGCTATGTTTCTTTTTGTGTTCGGTTATTTTTAAGTTCTCGTGGTACACATGGGTTGAAGTGTTTTGGAGTGTTTTGCATGCTTTTGTCTTCCCATAAATGTTTTCAATGATTAAATCATCAGACATCTTGGTTACAGAGCATGTTGACTTGGGATAAACTTGATTGTCCAATCTTTTCTTAGAAAATATGTAGATATTACTACCGGTAAGACATTTTGAATAATTCATAAAATTTTCATGAAAGAAATTAAATGTCATTGTCATTGGCAAGTGACTTTCTCAATCTCCTTTGGCAAGGCATGACATCTACATTTGCCACTGTCCACCCAGGTGTAGTAAATGGGTACCAATTTGAATGAATATGTAGATATTACTGAGACATTTTGCATAATTCATCAAATATTCATTTAAATTAAAATTAAATGTCATCATATTCATTGGCAAGTGAATATACCTTGAATATACCTTGAAGTCCACACCTCGCCATCGTGGTAATGGAGATCCCGTAGATAGTGTGGTGTGGCAGGGTTAAGGGGGTCCCATGGGACCCATTTAAAAACCCAGGTTGGACTTCACTAATGTCCTTTGGCAAGACATTAATCTACTTTTGCCACTCTCCACCCAGGTGTTGTAAATGGGTACCGGGTAGGAATTTATTTTTTGAATGCGTTTAGTGCATAAGGGCAGCTAGGCTTAAAGCCAGGATAATACTACTAATTTATAGGCACTTTAAGCATCCCTGGGATGGATATGTGCGCAATATGAATTGAGCTATTAGGATTAATAGTAGTATTCATAGTACGGCATAGAGTTGTAATTAAAGGATCATTTTAAAACAAATTCATGGACTAGTTTAGATGATCTCTAAACATGAAAGAAGAGAACAAAGTATTATTTTTGTATCTTATTAGTAGAGTGAAGGTTACCCCCTTTATTTGTGTTTTCCAATACTGCATGCCCCAATATACATTGCATGTCAGTTCTACCTAAAGTTTATCAATCACCATAACATTTCTTCAAGCATACTTTTTTTAAGTTGTTGGCAGTTGCCTTGATATTCTATACTAGGTAGATAAGCTTGAAAAGGGTTAGTTGAATCACATTTTATTAGGAACTAGGCCTTTATAATTCATAGCACATTAACTTGAGTTGTAGTAAATATAGAAAATAGATTCTTTCAGAATCCAACATGACTTACACTGAATGATCAAGATTACAAAGAAATAACACATGCCAAACAATTTTGGTAGAAATGTATAGTGGCTGAGTAATGAGCATAGAAAGATAAGGAAATCCGGGTTAGTAAGCCCGACACCATGTGCTTAATAACAGGTCACTATGTGCAAATAGGAGTTGTGGATTTCATCCAAGATGATGACCAGCAAGTTATTGTGCGTTTGAATAAACTTCAGGATAAACAGTTTAGAATAAATCATAGCAATTTTCTCTTGAAACACAATTTATGATTGCACTTTGAATTTTGCATATTTCACGGACCATAAGTTTCTACTGCTAAATTTAGAATTTCTTAGTATACAGTGCGTCCCAGAAAAAATGAAACCGCGAATTATCGATGTATCATAATGTAATCACAATTATAATTAAGAAATTACACATATTTGTAAAGCTTTGATCCTCCTCTTTCATTTGATGCAACTCATATGATGCATATTTCACTCATGAGTGATAAAAAACAATTTGAAGAAAGGGTACCAAAAACTCATTTGGCGAACGGTATCCAAATTTCAAGGAGAAAGTCACATTTCCAGAAAGTTCATTTTCTGCCCTTTCATATGACAACTCAATCAGGAAAAATGAGCCAAGAATAACAAAGTTCTGTTTGATAAAACATAGATAATTCTTGGTTTCATTTTTACTGGGACGCACTGTATAGCATCTTTATTGAGACGTTCTTGCATGTTTTAAATGTTTGTCTTCAGGTGACATTCACAAAACCATTATCCTGTTTTTTTAATGATGATCTTGCTTTTCTTGTTGTTCCCTTTTTTTCTCTCTTTTGATACACGCTGCGTATCTGTGCTTTCGACGCGATATGATTTATATTTTGATGCACGCTTCCTGACCCGTCTATAAAATTTGTCGAAACTGAACGCGTACATGTGAGTATGCATGGCCGAAAGAGCTCAAGCATTCTTGCACCGATTTTGCTTCCCCCGTTTTTATCCCAAACAAAATGAATGTGCACCCTTTGAAGTGCTATTTGCACCTGTGAAGTGCTAAAATGTGCACCATCTCCTTTTGATGTGTTTCATATACCTTTGTATGCCGTGTTGGTAATGGTCAATTTTATTCAATGCACTGTGTGTTCATGAATGCTGTGATCTTACATAATATCTTCCATTGTGTGTTACCCATTTGCAAGTTATCGTTCATGTCAAAAAATAGTCATTCCGATCACCCCCCCCCCCCCCCTACATCATCTTCCTACATTGTCATCCAGATCTGAACCTTTTGACTACTGAATTATCTGATTCCCATAGAATTAACACAGGGACCACCATGTTCCAGTAAGCAATGTGTTAATAAACAAAAATATACCAAAAACAGAAATAATCAATATATCTAATTTTATACACATGTAAACTCAAAGACAAACTGGATGGAGAAAAAGAAATTATTTATTGATAGATGCATTAATCTAGTGAAGTCAGGATGCCATGCAATATATATTGCATTATTGAAATTCATCAGAAGTGTGTGTTTGACGTGTTCTTGGTGTAGTATATGACGGGCATATATTATTCAGTGTTTTATTCTGCTTCCCAAAGGTCTTTACGGACCCATATAAATATATATATATATACAGTTGGTCTCAAAATGTTAATGTTGAATATCAAACTGTTGCTCATAAATCATAACATTTATTATTTAAACTAACTACACTCCAATAGTGCCATTGCAAATGTAATGTTTCTTGAAGTTTTATTCTCTTGACGAGTGCAGCCAACTCTGAGGAAAATAATTGAAAACACAAACCAAACAATTGTTGTACTTAAAACTTATTTTCTGTCAAGAAGGAATTTTGTTTTGTAGTTTTGAAGAATGAAAGTCACTTAATTAATATACTCCAGGGTGATTTTGCATTCTTTTCTCCTTTTCAACTTTAGTGAAAAGTGGAAAAATATTTATGCATATTCAGTGTTGTATATGCATTAACAAAGTTTTAATTAACAGATGGTAATTTTATATTGTAACAGCTACTAAAGTCATTGTATTTTAACATTATGAGTCTTTTCTAATATGAGTTTTTCTATCATTCTATGTTTTCATACCTAACACCCATCTCTACCCCCCCCCCCCCTCTCTCTCTCTCTCTCTCTCCTCTAATGATCTTACATTTCTTATTGTGCATTCTCTCACTCTCTTGACATATGCTTATCAAAGAATGCAGTGCTTCATCTTTTATGATTTTCTTTTACATAAAAAAGTAACATGTTCTTACTTCAAGTACTTGAAGTTTTCACACATGCTAATTATTCTGGAATTTACAATATCATTTAATACCCAGCAATATGTGGAGATACAATCACATATATTCTCAACAATTTATTAATTCTCAAAAATATTTTTATCGATATCTCCACTTTGTTTAAAGATATGACACTTCATTTTCTGCAATTTGTAGAAATGTCATATATAAACTGGAGCCTGTCGATAAAGGACATTTCATATATTTGGAGTGAGGAGGCCGTTAACTTAAATACGTTACCACAGAGTTGATGCCCTTCTGTCTCTGAACAGACGATTTGTCAACCAAAGACCTTAGGTTGTATTATGCATGATTGCTCAAAGCTCCGACCTTTGTGAACTGTCTAATTTTCCAATCATTTTCTTTTTCAATGCCAATTACACATCTGCCTCGACATTTATGAATCTCATCGATGAGATGTTACACTGAAACGTTGCATTTCCTTACTTCCATACTTTCTGTCCGTGTTCTCAAGATTTAAAAAGAATTTTGTATCCTATGAACATTGTCATGCTAACCTGTTTGATTTCTCCTTCGCTTGTTTTAATTTCTTTGTGCATTTGAATTCTTTGAATTTTATATGCTTGCTTCATATTATTTTGTTTTTACTCCTTTGCTTCTACCCAGATATTCCTCTAACATGCACCCGTTGATTCTGTATTTTTATGAACCTCAGCAAATCGATTTGATAAAAACATTTGATCGTGCTTTTGTGTGAATAAGTAATTTTGAGCTGGCAGTTGAGGTGAATATATTTATTCCCTTTGATTTTAAAAGTTATGAATGGTGATTGAATAGATGAGTTACTTTGGAAACCATGACTTTGAAATTGCATGGCTTTGAATCAGCATGACTTTGAATATTTTTTCCGGCTACTTTGAAACCAGTGAATTGTATAGCCTACAATGCAAAAAGGGCATTATTGTGCAATCATCTTCCAAATGACAGTTGAATTGGAAGAAAAATGCTTTATTTCCGAAAAGGAAAGAAATCAATTAAAGGTACATTCACAATACATTTGCTTCCAATTTCAAAAATAAAATTCATCCATCTACTGTGCCATTCTGCTTCATTGCAGTAAAACTAATGAATTTGCTATTTATTCTTCTAGAAATACAACAAAAAGGATCTTGACGATGTCCAGATCATCATGGATAACAACCCAGATTCACACCCTCGCCACTTGATGGCGCTTTCCGCTCACAACACTCCAACGCATACCGTCAGCAGCGGCGATCGTAGCTCGATGCACAGCAGTATGAGCAGCAGTTACTCAGATATCTATTCCGCAGCGGAAAACCAAGATCTGGATCTGAGTGGCCTCGTGGAAAGCACCGTGGATTCGGATGAAGAGGAGTCTAGCGAATCAGGGGTAAAAAAAACGATAAAAAGAGATTATATTTATAGCGATGATAATAAAGATGAATTTATAAAGTGTATATTCCATTCAATTCAATTTCAATTCTATTCAGGTTTGTGTCGTCAGCAAATAAGACAAAATGAAAAAAGATAAAGCAGAACAAAGGTCATTTATGTAAATCTAAAATAGGAGAGGACCCAGCATGGAGCCCTGTGGGACTCAATCCTGGATCCTCTCTCTGTGTCAGAAACAAAGTTGTTGTATGATGTGTATATTACTGAAGAATCTCTCTATCCGTTCATTAATCCGGAGATTAGAAAGTTATGCATTGGTCAGTATTGAATGTCATGAACTTGGAAAACATGTTGATTTTAATGAAAGTATCTCTCTAACATTTTCATCAAATGTAGACCTTGTTAGTTTAGATGTAACATTAAATAAAGGCTATGTATCTATTGCTCTTTGATATCTATTTATTTCTCTGATCTCAATCATTTTAAAGCTCTTCATAAAAACCATAACATAAATAATAACTTTTCTGATCCTTCACTTTCTGTTTCTCCTCAGTCTCTTCTTGTAAGGGATCTTGTACGAGACTGTCTGGAGAAAGATCCGATGCATCGAACAGAAGATGAAATAGGTAAGAAATGTTATCTCATCAAGGACAGGGTATTTTTTTAAAGCTAAGTGATAAAGAAACTTTTATACATTATATTGGCAACCTAATGCTGTGACACTATAATCACGATTAAAATATAATTCAGTTGCATGGTTTCTTAAAGGGATCCAGTAACTTTGTCTCAGATTCTGAAACAAAATCCTGGATTTAGCTCATGCTGCAATCATAATTATAAACCTTTAGGTCAGTTAGGAACCCATGACTTTTACAAGCCGATCGCCTGTCTGAAAACGAGTATGGAAAAACCGGTCACTCAAAGATTTTTTACTTTTTTGAGGCACTTCATGATCATTTTGAAGTGCATTTTTTTAGGGCTTCAATATTACACCATATCACAGACACTGATAGGGTCGTGCATTACGGATTTAACATTGTTAAACGATGCCTTTAAGTTTGCCTTTAATGCGTCGACTTTTATTGAGAACAAGTGGAACATCATCTGTATGATTGGGTATCAGCAGGATGTGACTGTTCTCTTATAAGAACTTTTATTAAAAAACCTTAGGGAAGCATTTATGACTCTTGCTCTCTCAGAGAACATTTGCCTTTGACAAAGCCAGCATTAAAGTGGGAGCCTTAAAAGTAGCATCAACAAGTTGTAAATTTCACCAGTACTGAGCAAAAAGTAGCCTTCGATATGATAGATATGAGAAATTTAAATGTTAGGGTCCATTGCATGAAGTAAAATATAATAGCAAGACATATAATTGAATAATGATAGCCTGTACAGAATAGAAAACATTGTTGGAAATGCTTGGTTTAAAATTAGGACTAAAAATTCATATGCGTTTTAACTGGAGATTACATTCAAAATCGAAAAGGCATTTGTAATATTCAATTATTGATACAGATAAAAAACTGAGATTCATATGTATTTTCTCTTCTGCCTGTATAGTTACATGTAGTAGCTTTTGGCCGTGCTCTTCATCACTTTAATTTGTAGAAGAAACTAGTTTGTCAAATTTTGTTTGATTCTTATCGTGTTGCCAATTTGATGTTAACAGTGATCACGGAAGACAAGCTTCCTCTCGGGATGATACCCCAAAGTAAAATGTGTGTCAGTAGGCCCGTCTTCATCAGCTCGAGATTGCCAAATATCCCACTATTTGAACTATCCCGATCGCAAACTATCCAGCTAATTTGCGTCCTCATCAGCCCGAAGTTGCAATTAGTGGGATATTTGGTCGGGATTGTCATCCCAAGATATCTTGGGATAGTTTGCAAAATATCCAGCTTCTTCACCAGACCGAAGACTCGCACTATTGAGGAAAATATCTCAAGCTAATTTCTCAAGGTCGAGTTTCAAGTTTCAAGGTCGAATCTCGAGCTGATGAAGACGCGATTTGTAACTTTGGGATTATTTCCCAAATCAGAAATAGCGTGCTATTTGGCAATCTCGAGATGATGAAGACGCACCTAGTGAAACTACATTTCCTGGGAGTATTGCGTGACTACAACTGTCACGGGAGATTAAAGCAATGCCTCGTTGAGCTGAAGTAATTGGGAGTAGATTCTAGTCTAAACTAACCTGTGACATGCCATGTCTGTAGGCCTATAAAAAGTAGAACAGATAATATGCTTTGAGATTTAAAAGGCCAATAAACTCTTATCTTTTCTCCTCACAAGGGCCCCTGTAACAAAAATTGAAAAATTGAGACCCTATGTTTGTAGTTAAAGATTGCTTTTATATTTGACTCCATTATTTTATTCAGCAAAGAAAAATAACAGACCGGGGGAGTGTTTCACAAAGACTATGATCGACTTTAACTATGGCAGGCTGTTCATGCCACTGTTTGCTCTCACCATTATGATCTTTAGATAATTTTTTTTCTTTCAATAATGAATTTTAAAAAATTGTAAATTCTGCAGATTTGTGACCATGATTTGTAAGTCCCTTGAGAGACCAGTGCCAGTAAATGGTGAGAGAAAACAGTGACATGAACGGCCTGCCATAGTTAGTCCAACTTAAAGTCGATCTTAGTCTTTGTGAAACACTCCCCATACAAATATTTAGAATGCCTTGGACATAACAAATTACCTTCATGACTATTGCATAGAAAGAAAAGAAGAACAAAAAATTAGGTACTGAGTAATGATTTGTGGCCCATTATCCCCAGAAAATAACTAAATAATTGCATTATTAAAATGGTCTGGAAGCAAAAATAATGTAACATTTGTGACAATTGAAAATGATTTCAAACCATTTTATCTGCGTTTCTTCTTTTCCCAGAGCTACTATTAGACTTCATGCGTCACCTTCCTGCATTTGCCAACATGACGATGTCTGTGCGGAGAGCATTGTGTTCTGTCATGGTTTTTGCTGTCGTCAGTAAGGCTGGAACGGTAGTCATGAAAGACGGGGAAGAGGTAAATAATTTTGTTTTTAAATCAAAGAAATAAATATATAAGAAATAGATGAGTTTAATTCGGAGAGCGTTCTGTTTTATAATGGTGTTTGCAGGCGTCATTAAGGCTGGAATATTATTATTATTTATTTTTTATTTTTTTTTAATTTGGTAATTTCATACAAGTCATACGTGCAATATACATCAAGTGAAAACGTAATTATAACAAATTAAAAGAACACAATAACAAGAGTGTTCCCCTAGCTGCCTGGAAGAGAAAAGACAATTCAAGATTTCTATGACCAGTAGGTTTTCCCTCTCAAAATGGCTGTCATAAAAATGGAGAAGAGGTAGATGTATATAAGCAATCAAATATCAAATAAAAACAACCCTGAAAAACATTATTGCACCAGGAGCATTTGGGGACATATAAGCAGGGGTGAATTCTTTATTTGTGAATCTCTGATTTTTTTTAGTGCTATTTGCCTTTTGCCCTGTTCGGTGTTCATTATTCTGTTGATAATATTGAATGACATCAAAATCAGACAACAGAAAATACATGTACATAAGGACACAATGATTTATACCTCACATCACGATCAATTGAAAAGGAAAAAGAGAAACAAACATTCATTGTATGCATCGATACGAGACCTACTTTTGTAACCACCACCTTTACTTATCATTTTAGCTGGTACTTTCAGTGACGTATTGCGGGTTAAGCTCACCATATTGTGGTTTTGGAATACATGTATACCATACATAATGATTCCTGTGAACTCGCTGATGTTCTGAAGGATATTGACCTAAAATTTTTATCCAACATTAAAGAGGAAGATAAAATATTTAAAAAAATAATATGAGATAAACGAGGTGCTGATGATTATGAAGGAGGAAATGGAGTTGAGAAATACAAAAATGATAAGTACAAAAATAGAAGGATGAAATATCAGGTGATTATAAAATATAGATTCCTGCATCATATTTTGATTGATTAATACCAAATGTGACCCCTTGCCATCAGAATAATTGCATGTTTGTTTGTAACAATCGAATGATGTGAACCATTTTATTTACCAATGGAAGGAGAATATCTGTTACAATGACAGACGGACCATGAAATTAAATTCAGTTTCATTCAAATTCACACATTTTGCAGACCATATACAAGCAGTTATCGTGAAATATTGTCCATATTTCCAACTCTAAAAAAAAATGATAATAACATATGTAGAGGTGTCGTAGTTGAGTAGTTTAATCGCTTGACTGGAGATGTGAAGGTCATGGGTTCGAGGCCCGGGACGGCACTAGTGTCCTGTTTTGAAGAATTAATCTACTTTCATCACTCTCTACCCAGGTGTTAATTAGTACCGGTAAAATGGAAGTCCTGGAAGCTGTGAGCACCAATTTCACTTAAAATCCCTAAAATCACATTTTATGAAAGTATTAAATACAGACTATAATCAACATAGAAAACAGAGAACACACACAAAATGGAAACATGTCTATAAATATACCAGAATTATACATACCGGTAGTTAATCAATAGAAATGAATTGGAGAAACTGCAAATAAAACCGTATGGTTCTGTCGAGGCTGTCCCTGTTAATAAAAGATACATACAAGTTCCAACAGTTGCCTATAACAGATATTACAAAACAGCGTACAAAACATAGTAGAGGTACTAGCATGCATATATTATTATTGATTTAAAAACAGATGGAAGTATTTTTTAATTTTTTATTTAAAGGAGTTAAAGAAAGTAGAATCACAGATATCGCTGGGGAGAGAATTCCAAACTTTTTGGCCAGTGTGTCTAAAAGTAAATAAAGAACATGTTGATGGACATTTATCAATAAAATAATTATCAGTTTCTAGTATTATAATTATGAACAGATTTTTTACATTTCATTATAGTGGCAAGATGAGTCGGCAGTTTATCAGTTTTATGTTTAAAATTCATGAGTGTTATACAATATTGATTCAACTGATAAATATTTAAAAACTGTAGTGGTTGAAATAGTGGTCTCCTAGCTAGAGTTGGGGTGATATGTAATTTATTCCCCCTTTCTTTTTTCTCTTGATAGCTTGATTCGTGGTCCGTTATATTGAACGGTCATGTAGAAGTATCTAAACCGGACGAGAGTGTCGATGAACTTCATTTAGGAGATAGGTAAGAGATCATCAAGTCAGAATCCTTGTTTAAAGATGATGTTAAGTTCTGGTCATGCAATTGCATGGTGAAAGAAACGGTGTGGAATCCTTCAGAAAAGGTTGATCATCTAGCATATAAGTATTTGTGTGTACTGCAAGGTTCTGGAATCATCAACATGATAATAAATTTGGCGCAGTCTTGGTAAAGTTACAAGCACTGTACACAGAAAGATGTATATAGGACTACACAAAGATGTGGCATAAAATCTGTCCTCATTTCTTTGTTTTTACATGCCAAATTTAGAATATGAAAGCATTTGAAGAGCCATGAATTTCAGGGAACAATTTTTCTCTGATGTTCTTCCACACTTGCATAATGACAATGATAATGCTCACAAGTTATTTTTCACCTCTTCCTAGAACTTAACCTTCTCTTTGATAGAAGTACTTATATCACATGCTCTAAATGGCCATTTGATGACTTCCTCCTTGTTCTGAGGGGTCAGTGACACAAAGACGTAACTCCATTTTTGTCATTTTGAGAAAAAGTGGTTTATGTGTCACTGAGCACTTCGGCCTTTAGGAGTTTTAAAGTCTATGTTTTACTAGCCATTGACTTCATTGGGGTGTTGGGTGGAGTTGAGTAGTTATGTTTCCTTGAAAGCCCACATTTTTCTGAACATTTTGATATCAAATACTCATTTTAGCAAAAAATGGAGTTACGTCTTTGTGTCACTGACCCCTCGATTTGTCCTCTCCAGTTTCTCATTCATTCCTGTTATCTCTTCTAGTTCCATTTCTTAGGCCTTGGATTTCCCTATTCTATTGTGATATATCAATGGCCACCTTTTCTCTGGAAATAGATAACTTTGATAATTTCTCTGTCTCTGTTTGTCTGCCTGTCTCTGTCTCTCTTTCTTTCTCGTTGTGTCTCTGTCACTCATTCTGTCCTTGTCTCTATTTATTTCTCTGTCTGTCTGTCTCTCACTGTCTCTCTGTCTGTCTCACCCTCTCGGTCTCTCTCTCTCTCTCTCTCTCTATCTCTCTCTCTCTCTCTCACTCTCTCTCACTCTCTCTCACTCTCTCACTCTGTCTGCCTGTCTCCTTCTCTCTCTCTCTCTCTCTTTCTCTCTCTGTGTCTTTCTTTGTCTCTTTCTCTCACTCTCTCTCACTCTCTCTCTCTCTCTCTCTCTCTCTCTCACTCTCTCTCACTCTCTCTCTCTCTCTCACTCTGTCTGCCTGTCTCCTTCTCTCTCTCTCTCTCTCTCTCTCTGTCTTTCTTTGTCTCTGTCTCTATTTATTTCTCTGTCTGTCTGTCTCTCACTGTCTCTCTGTCTGTCTCACCCTCTCGGTCTCTCTCTCTCTCTCTCTCTCTATCTCTCTCTCTCTCTCTCACTCTCTCTCACTCTCTCTCTCTCTCTCTCACTCTGTCTGCCTGTTTCTTTCTCTCTCTCTCTCTCTCTCTCTCTCTCTCTTTCTCTCTCTGTGTCTTTCTTTGTCTCTTTCTCTTTCTGTCTGTCTCCTGACTCTCTTTTTTTCTTCAAGGTAGTCTATTCTTGCAATATTGTTTGAAACGGGTGTTCACCAAGAAGAAGAAAAAAATTGCATCCAAACCGATCATTTACAAAGGATTTGTTTAATGATGTGGAAAACATGAGTGGCATTGAAGAAAGGAGAGACAGGCAGACAGATAATACCAAGTTATTCACATTTACACTTGTGACAATGGAATCGTATGTTATAAATAATATTAATTACATATACCTTGTATGTATTCCATGGGCACATGTTACAATTAATGATGTATGTTAACTTGTTGACTACAGATTTTTTTAATTCCCAAAGGCTTAATACAGGAGCCACCTGGGGAGTGTTTCACAAAGACTAAGATCGACTTTAAGTTGGACTTAACTATGACAGGCCATTCATGCCACTGGTTGCTCTCATCATTAGGATCATTAGATAACATTTTGTCTTTTAATAATAAACTATCAAAAAAGGTAAATTCTGTACATTTGTGACCTTGATTTGTAAGTCCCTTGAGAGACCAGTGCCAGTAGATGGTGAGAGAAAACAGTGGCATGAAGGGCCCGCCATAGTTAAGTCCAACTTAAAGTTGATCTTAGTCTTAGTGAAACACTCCCCAGGTTCCAGGAGTCAGTGGATTAATAACATATACCTTGTATGTATTCTATGTGAATATCATGATTTATGTGCAAAGCCACCAGTTTGTGGAACTTCAGATATGAAGAAGTAAACTATTTTTGGCACTTTTAAAAACAATTTACAAAAGAAAAGTAACTGCGACAATTGATACAGCTAATTTGAAGCATATCACATTGACGTCACTATCTTTTTTTTCTAAATGAAACAGTTTACCGCTTCATAGCTCGTTCGTGTCTCCATAGATCAAGATCTTAATCTTGATTTTGATTTTGATCTTCGTAGTGGTTGCTACCAGGGGTGCGAGATAGGACTCTTTGTAGAGTGCCCCCAAGCTGAGCAAGGCTTAAGTGGTGTTTTGAGCGAGATAATAACTTTTATTCTTTGATTATCTTTGTTTCCCGCAGTTTTGGAGTGAAACCAACCATGGAGAAACAAAATCATTCCGGAGTCATGAGAACAACGGTGGACGACTGTCAGTTTGTCTGTATAGCGCAAGAACATTACTATAGGATCTTAACACAGGGTGAGTTGTACAACATCCCACATACTAAGAATCTTGCCACATGATTTATTCTAAATGAAGTCACATGACAAATGACAGATTGCATATCTTGGCTGTCGGAGTGATAGTATACAAATGTTGACTGCTTTGAGGGGCACAGTAAAAACCATGGCCCTCGGTCATCTCGCAAGTGATGCGAAAAAGAAGCGGTCAACATTTGTTTTATATACTGCATCCATCGTTTGCTCAGAAATTAAAGATAAACTTGAGTTCTGGTAATGCGATTGCATTGTGAAAGAAAAGGTGTGGAATGGATCAGAAGAGTTGATCATATAGCATGTAAGTAATGCAAGGTTCTGGAGTCATCAAAATCATCATAAATTTGGCAGAGTCTTGGTAAAGTAACAATCACTTACACAGAAAGGTGTATATGGGACAACACACATGGTGTCTGGGCTAGTACTACCCTGATTTCTTTATCTTTCTATGCTCATTACTCAGCCAGTATACATTTTCTTCCAAAATTGTTTGGCACATGACATTTATTTGTAATCTTGAACATTCAGTGTAAGTTTGGTTAGACTCTGTGAGAATTCATTTTCTTTTTTTACCAGAACTCAAGTTTATCTTTAATTTTAAAGACAGATGAAATACGGTACCGTAACGTAATTCTCATGTATCCCTCTTTTGAAATTTTGAAATTTCACAAAGACTGACCCAGAAGTTAATGAAATGTGAGTTCAAATAATTTGGTGAGGTTGGTAAGTGGGTGCTTTCATTATTCCTCCAATGTTTTTTGTCTTTGTACAGGTGAAGAGAATATCAGGAGAATATCAGAGGATGGAGTCCTGGTCATGGTGACTGAACATAGAGTCCTGGATGAGAGACGGTTTGGACATGTCGTCATTAAGGTAAAGATGGTGGACTGTATTTTTTAACTTCTTCCACTCTGCCAGATCTGTCAGACACTAATGGGGTGTTGCAAGAAAGTTGCGCTTGAATGCAAGTCTGATATTTGCAATCGATTGCAACTCGACTTTCTTGCAACACCCCACTAGTCTTCTAAATTTCCTAGGATTTTGTTAGGATTAAAGTTTTAAGAATTAAATTAAGTTAACTAGATCTAGCTTTTATTCCCCCCCCCTCTCTCTCTCTGTGTCTCTCTCTCTCTCTAATGGGCCGTTGCAAGAATCAAGATAAGTCTTGATTTGGAGGATTTGCAATTGATTGCAACTTTCTTGCAACGCCCCATAAGACTGACACACATTTACTGTTCTTATATCAGATTGATCTAAATCAAGTTTGGAGCCATGAGTGTTGATTGCTCTTTGTTGCTATTTTGATTCAAGGGACAAGAAAATTAATGGGTTTTCAGGTTTTCTTTTGTCAACCTAGGCGGGTTCTCTTTTAATTATATACCCGCCTTCTATGGGCAAACCGGTTAGGAGTTTGAAGAATATATAGAATAACATAAAACAGGCCTCCTTGTAAGGTTATTATAGTTTTGACGCTGTTTTATGTTAATTTTTATGTTCTTCAAACTCCTTATCGGATAGCCCGTAGAAAGCAGAGCAAGTTTTTTTGCGGTTGATTCTATACATTCTAGCTGTACACAAATTATTTTTTTAGTTGATTAGTACACTTTAAATTCTTCATTGAGAATGCTGGTTATGAAATACTTTGATTTTGTTTTCTTTTCAGGCTACACCAGACCGACTTGTATCTCATCTTATTGCCAACCATTCACCCATTGATCCTACCTATGTTGAGGACTTCCTGATGACATACAGAACGTACATGGATAGCCCACATCAGATATGTAGCTGTCTTCTTCACTGGTTCCATGATATAGAAATGAGAGATAAGGTAGAATAAATCAAGATCATGCATCCATACTTAAAGGGATCGTTTAACAATGTTAAATCTGAGATGCACGGCCCTACGTGTTTTCAGTGTCTGTGATATGGTGTAATATTGGAGCCCTAAAAAAAATTGCGCTTCAAAATGATCAAGAAGTGCCTCAAAAAGTAAAAATCTTTGAGTGATTGGTTTTACCATACTTGTTTTCCCCGATAGACTCTAGTGTTATAAAAAACGTTGGGAAAACGTTTTTTGACATTTTGAATTCCAATCATAAATATCTTGATAATCAGATGGGCGATCATCTTGTAAACGTCATGGCATTCCTGTCTGACTTCAAGGTTTATAATTATGATTGCAGCATGAGCTATTTCCAGGATTTTGTTTAGAATCTGAGACAAAAATACCCAATCCCTAATAACGTATACATGTCCATTTTTGTTATCAGGTAATTTGTGTGATGGTGCTTTTTATGTAGATCTTATTTTTCCTAGACTTGACCATGCATATTTGTGTAAATCTGCTTTCAACAGGTGACTCGCGTGGTGCTACTCTGGGTGAACAATTACTACAATGATTTTGAGAGTAACTTTGACATGATTGAATTCCTGGAAGAATTTGAGGACAACCTTGAAAAAGAGGTAAGAAAGAAAAGCACTCTTTTGCATTCCATAAGGCCTGTCATCATCAGCTCAAGTTAACCACATAACCTGCTATTTTCAGACTGGGGATATTATCCTGAAGCTCGAAATTGCGTCTTCACCAGACTGATACGCTCATCACAAACTAGCTTGGACGGGCACAAATTAGCACACAATTTCCTAAAAAGCAGGATATTTTGGAAACAGGACCAAGATTTCGCGGGATATTTTCTTGACCAAATATCCCGCTAATTGCAACTGCGGGCTGATGAAAATGCATATTAGCTGGATAATTTGCGATCGGGATAGTTAAAATAGAGGGTTATTTGGGAAACTTGAGCTGATGAAGACAGGCCTATAGAAATGACAAACAAGATGCAGGAGGCAGTATGTTTGGAGGGATTTTTTGTTGTTGGTGTGTCTGACTATCTGTTTGGGAGTTACCCTAACTTTGTTACATGATATCTCAAAAACTATTCAGGGGCTGAGTTTTAAACTTGCCCAAATATGTACATTTAACATTTATTAGAGCTTTGCCATTAGAATAATAGAATTGATATTCTGACCCTCAAATTTCCCTTCCTTTTTGCTACATGTATGTATAATGATGACATTGATGTTATGCATTGCTTTCGGAAATGTCTTGTTCAAATTACATGTGCATTTAATTATGAAACACTTTGTGAAACCTTAATAAGTGCTGTGGTTTGTGTGTTTAGTTTCACTATATTTTACACTTTGATATCAATGAGAGTATTAACGCTTGTCTTTTATTTGAATACACAGAATATGACGGGTCAACTGAGGTTATTACATATAGCAGGAGCAGCCAAGGCTAAACCAAGAACAGTTATTCTGGTGAGTTTTAATGGGACTTGGTTACATTGTTTAGATGAGAGAAATTGGTGCTAATGTAGTGACTTCAATGCTAGATGTACAATTAAAGATAATCTGAAAGTTTGATTGAAAACAGACTATTATTAATGATAAATTTGGAGAAAACTGATCCAATTGATTCCTTAATTCTTCCAACTATATTATTACAATTTAGTTACATTTTAGGTGAATGTAAATCATCATAAAGCTATGAATTGGCTCTATATACCATTCCAGACATCTAAGTGTTGAAAGATTTTTAAAAGCCTGTCTTATGTCTTATTTTCATGGAAAAACGGTTGGGAAAAGTAAAAAAATGTTGGGAGAATTTACTGTTAGAGGGTGTTGAACAGTGACGCCTACAAAGAAAACCATAAATATCTTTGTGGTTCTCAAACCACAAAGATATTTATGGTTTTCAAATCACCCTTTGGTTTCGGATGGATGTACTCACCATGTATAGTAAAATCATATGATATATTATGGTATATCAAGAAATATAGATATTATTATGTATCAATGAGATATGGGATGCTTTTGTAAAATATGAAATGACACGAGACGAGTATAAGTAATACGATCATCCCTTTTCAAGCCTAATCGTTTTTTCGTATTGATATGGTTTTTATGTTGTTTTATTCTTTCTGCAGGCTCGATCAGACAGAGAGTCATCATTAGCATTCAGTATTGTAGGAGGATGGGAGAAGAAGATGGGTATCTTCATCTCAAAGGTAGACAAAGGATCCAAAGCACAGAAAGTGGGTCTACGCAAAGGAGATCAGGTAAGGCATGCATGGTAACCTCGAGGGAGGGAGGGAGGGGGGGGGGGGGAGGGAGAGAGAGAGAGAGAGAGGTGGAGGAGGTGAGAGATAAAGAGAGAGGGGGGGGGGGAGAGGGGAAGTGGAGAGAAATGGGGAAAATAGAGAGAGGGAGAAAGGGATGGAGAGAGAGACATGGAAAGAGAGAGAGAGAGATGGGTGGAAAGAGAGGGGGACATGGAAAGAGAGAGATTGAGTTGGAGTTGGGGGTGATACTGTTGACAATGATAGTAATGGTGGTGGTGATAATGATAAGGATAAGGATGACAGACAGCAATGACACTAGCCTTTGCTGTGATAATCTTTATCCAACAACTGATCAAATATAATCATTGTGCTATTTTTACCAATATTAATAACTTAATGTATTTCTACTCTTCTATAACCCTCAGATCCAAGAAGTAAATGGACACAACTTTGAGCATGTGACCAACGAGAAAGCAGAAAAGATCTTAAAGGGAACAACACATCTCAGTATCATAGTCAAATACAACACCCTAGGTGAGTGCTAAAAACATGCATTGTTAGCAGATCTTATGTTTTGCAACGATTCTCTTTACGTTCCAATCATACGTCTGTACCTGTGATTTCTCCTGCGGCTAAACTGTAGAAGTGTCGTAGTTGAGTGGTTTAAGCACTTGACTTGAAAATCAAAGGTTGTGATTCTTTCCTTGACACGGTCCTAATCAATCACAAATCTTCCAATCAATCGCAAGTTTGCAGTCTCCTATCTTTTATGTACAAAATTGTGATTGATATCAATCACAATTTTTTTTATAGGACAGGGGCCCAGGGTTTAACTGAGGAATGTTAGATATTGACCTTTGAACCATCATCACCCATTGTATTAATGTTTTTAAATCTCGTTGCCTTACAGCATTCCGTGACCTGCTGGCTTCTCAGGACAGTCGCCCTGGTAGCACAGGTCGTCGGGCCAGTCAAGAGATAGCCCTCCTTCAGAGTGACCCTCTAGCTAGACTAGGGCTACCGGACATGGCGATGTCATTCACCGGTCCAGAAATCAAGGATAAATCCAAGTTGGACAAGAAAGGGGCTTTTGGCAAGAACAAGGCCAAGCTCATGCGAACCATGGCCAAACTAAGCATACTACCCAACAAGCCAAATGCCAAGTAAGTCACAAATGTATTACATTAATATTATGATAATAATAGTATGTACATTGCTTAGTAAATGCATAGTACCAACATGGTATCTATGGGTGTTAGAGCATCACTGTATTAAAGGGGAATTAGCCTCAAACTACATGTTAATTTCAGTTTGTAGGCCATTTAAAACAATATTTAAAAAATACAAGACATCAAACATTTGATGAAAGAGAGGACGTAACTCTTTTTCAGAATCCTCCGTCTTTCGCGGCTCTGAGAATTTTCAGAACGTCGCCATCGTGTTTGAACATGGTCCGTTCTGTGACGTATCGCATGGATTCAACTGCTATTGCGTATGTGCGTTTCCCTGCTGTTACTGTAAAAGGATCACTGCAGATCACTTTTTTTTTCCTGTCATACTTATGAAGTCGTAAATATGGCGAAGTAGGGTCTCTGTATTGTACTAGCAAGACGATATTATTTGGCCTACAGCAACGCTTTTTATATCAAATGAAATGTCATGATAATGCTTCATAGTCGAGAGGTTAGTTCCCCTTTAATGTCACAAGGATTTGAACCCTGACTATTTAAATTTGTAGCACATCTACTAGACAATGACATCATTATAGAACAATGTTTACTGATGCTCTGTATTTTTCTCCATTTCCTTGGCAGAGATGACAACGTATCGGCTGGATTGATGCGTAGCGGCCGTGCAAACAGCCTGGCCAGCAACCCCTATCTCAGTAACAGTAACCCGGACCTGTCCTCATTGCCGAGTGTATCGTACTTTGATGGAGGAGGGGGAGGGTACGGCTACAATGACTTTCCTGAACATGTGCTGAAGATTTACAAGGCAGACCAGTCTTGCAAATACTTCCTTGTTCATAAGGTGAGCCGCTTGTGTGTTTTAAAGCCACACTGTACTACTTATAGCTACTTGCGCCCTCTATATAGCAAACAATGCCTAATCGGTGACCATTGGTCCCCCATGATCCACTTTTTCTTATGTTAATTGAGAGCTGAGTTGATGAGATAGCCACCTGTCAGTGACCTCCCTGGGTGGTCTAATCCCTCCTGGCCAAACTGGTACAGATGGCCTTGAAAGGGATTGGGTATCTATGCCTCAGATTCTGGATGTAGCTCATGCTGCGATCATAATTATAAACCTTTAAGGGTACGTTTATGCTCAATTTTGGCAGAATGGGCGATTTGAAACGCTCATCGTAAACGCTCATCGTAATCGCAGTTCCACGGTGTACTGTTTATGCTCACTTCTCTGGCTCCTCCAGGCATGTTTCTGGCTCAGAGACAGAATCATGCCTTGGGGAGCCAGAGAAGTGCAGTGCAAACCTGCACTGCGCATGCTACTTTGATCCCATTTAAACGCATTTACAAATGATTGTGCGTTTATGCTTCCCCAGAATCTCCAATCCAAAACGCACCTTTTTGTGAGTTTACAATCAGCGATTATGATCGCCATTTTTCTGTGATTCAACAAAAATGTGATTATTCAGTTATTCTGAAGGAAAAAAATTATTCATGAATAGTTTGATCTTCTCACAAAGATTTTTCTTTACCCATACTTCAACACTGGACCTCCCCTATCTTTATATTGAACAGGAGACCACAGCCAATGAAGTAACCATGCTGTCCATGCGTGAGTTCAATGTAACTGAACCAGCATGTACGGGGAAGTATTCTCTCTGTGAGGTGACCGTCGGTCAAGGCGGATTGGTCAAGCAGAAGAGACTTCCTGACCATCAAGCCAACATTGCATCAAAGCTCAGTCTCAACGGTAGACTGTTCCTCAAGAACAACATGGCCTCGGAGACTCTCATGCCGGATGAAGTGGCCGTGGTAAGTTTCAACATCAAACCTTGTCCAAATTGTTAAAGGAATCTGAGATGCACAGCCTTACGTGTTATCAGTGTCTGTAATATGGTATAATATTGAAGCCCTAAAAAAAATCACGCTTCAAAATGATCAAGAAGTGCCTCAACAAAATATAATTCTTTGAGTGACCGGTTTTACCATATTCATTTTCCCCAATAGACTGTAGTGTTATGAAAACCGTTTGGCAAACGCAAAATTTGGTTTCGAATTCCCATCATAAATATCTTGATAATCAGACTCGGAAAAGTCATGGGGTTCCTGACTGACCTAAAGGTTTATGATTATCATTGCAGCATGAGCTAAATCCAGGATTTTGTTTCAGAATATGGGGCAAAGTCATCCAATCCCTTCAAGAAAGGTGATTACCTTTATATATTTTAATTGAGCAAAAAAAGACAAAAATTACATGTAGATAATACAGTCTAATGAATAAAATATTTTTCTTCACGCCATAGGAACTGCTGAAGGAGAGCCAAGTGAACTTCCTGCAGCTTGACAGTGTTGAGGTAGCCGTCCAGTTCTCTCTGCGTGACTATGCCATCTTCGAAGCCATAGAACCAACCGATTACATAGAAGATTTATTCAGTCTCAAGCCCCAAGGCAAGAAAGATATAGACAGACTGAAAGCATATGAAGAGGTAAGGATCCATGTTATGAATGTCTCCATTTATAAATAAAAAGTTGTGATTGCAATCCACTTGTCATAAAGCTCATTTATAATTTACATTATGTATTGGAATTGTGTCAAAGTGCTATTTCATAAAAGCATGCAAGGAACAAGTTCCTACCAGGTCCCCATTTACTACACCTGGGTGTAGCTTTAGCATTTTAAGGGAATAAAAAATGTGTTCTTTGAAGACAGATGGTCTTTCTATACAGGTGGTCGTTAAAGCAGGTTTGATTTTAAAAAATCAATTTCTATGAAATCAACTCTCCCTATGTCCTTTGACATGCTTGTATAAGCTTGCCTACTAACATTTAAGGTTGGTAGAAGCTTAAAGATAAGCTTGAGTTCTGGTAATGATAAAAAAAAAAAAATTCTCACAGAATCCAACAAATCTTACACTGAATGTTCAAGATTACAAATAAATGATGAGTGCCAAACGATTTTGGTAGAAAATGTATAGGTGCTGAGTAGTGAGCATATAAAGATAAGGAAAGCAAGGTCACTATGTGCAAATGAGAGGGTTTTTTAATTTTGTATTGAAGCTCAGTAATTTCCAGCAAGTTTTTGTGAGGTTGTTTTTGTTTTACGGCAGGATAAACAATCCACAATGAATTATAGCCATGTTCTCTTGACAAACCATGCCCATACCAGAGCTCAAGATTATCTCAAACTGCATGTTATGGTTACCCCAACCAATGAAACTTTTCTGTAGCATTTGTATGATTTGTGACGATTGAATTCTCTCCGTTTCTCTCTAGCTGGTAAACCTGGAGATGTTCTGGGTCATTTCTGAGGTCGTGAGTGAGCCCAGTATCATGAAGAGAGCCAAGATACTCAAAAACTTCATCAAGATAGCCAGTAAGTATACCTGCTACCCACCCAGGGAGCGGAGCATGTGCACTCTCATGCACAGATGAGCAATTGAATCCAATGTCCAGGGTAATAATAATTAAAATGTAAAGCTCTTAAAAACACTAAAAACTTCATCAAGATAGCAAGTAAGTATACCTGCTACCTACCCAGGGAGCAGAGCATGTGCACTCTCATGCACAGATGAGCAATTGAATCCAATGTCCGGGGTAATAATAATTAAAATGTAAAGCTCTTAAAAACACTAAAAACTTCATCAAGATAGCAAGTAAGTATACCTGCTACCTACCCAGGGAGCGGAGCATGTGCACTCTTGTGTGCAGATTTCATATCATTTTCATTTCATTTCATTTCTTTATTGTGTCCATATAGGATAATTGTTTATATGCACATGAACAATCTTGCTTCAACATAATGAACATAGAAACAACATATAATAGACTTTCATAGGGCCCTGTTTTAGTATACATTTGATATAATATACATGGTCATGATGAATATACATTTAAATACTCTTTCTTCTTCAGATTAGAGCATATAAGAATTTAAAAAAAATGAAGTAGGTATTTTGTGTTAAAAATTATTTCTTGATATGGTATAACAGTAGGGGTACAACAGTAAAGTAAGTATACTAAAACAATATATATAATCGTGTAACATGTCAATGAGGGTATTTTGCATGGTTTTCACATTCTCTATTCTTTACTGGGTTTCATTAACTACTCTTATGGAAAGTGGAATGAATGAATTAATGCGGCGACTAGTTCTTGCTTTAACAGATCTCAATCTTCGTCCGCTTCTCAGGTGTATGTACTGGTCATTAAGGGGGTGGGTTAGATCAGACATAATGGATAGGGCCTTAGATACTACTCTTTCTTTACAGACTTCATCTAGGTCAACAGTATGGTTCATTATTTTGCTGGCTTGTTTTACAACCCTTCTCAGCTTTTGTTTGTCACTTTGCCTTGCATTGTTAAACCAGATAATGGAATCAAATGTAATAGTTCTCTGAATTATCGACTGGTAAAAGAGAAACAGAATTCTATCGTTCACATGAAAGTACTTTAACTTTCTAAGAAAATATAAGCGCTGGTTGCATTTTGTTAGTGTGCGCTTTGACTTGTCTTCCCAAGACAGCCTATTGTCGATTTCTGTACCTAGGTATCTATAACTAAGATGAGCAATTGAATCCAATGTCCACGGGTCGATTGTACACTTTAAATGTCTAAAAACACACAAGTAACCCAATTTTGTTTGATTATCTTTCTTGCAGGGCACTTCAAGGATTGTCACAACTTCAACTCTCTGTTCGCTGTGATCAGTGGGCTGGGTCATGGGTCGATTGTACACTTTAAATGTCTAAAAACACACAAGTGACCCTATTTCGTTTGATTATCTTTCTTGCAGGGCACTTCAAGGATTGTCACAACTTCAACTCTCTGTTTGCTGTGATCAGTGGGCTGGGTCACGGGTCGGTGTCAAGACTACGCTTGGCCTGGGACAAGGTGCCCAGCAAGTACATCAAGATGTTTGAGGATCTACAGGCTCTGCTTGATCCTTCGCGGAACATGTCCAAGTATCGCAACCTCATCAATGCCGAGAATGTTCAGCCTCCTTTGGTGAGTCAACAGTTCACTGTCTTACTGTGTATGGTAATACGTCTTGTTACCAAAAGCCATGTTTAGATTTGTTACCAAAAGCCATGTTTAATTTGTTACCAAAAGCCACACAAATATACTTGAATGATACCTGTCTAAATAGCTTATGTCTTCTAGCTTCTAGTTTAGATATATAATGTGTATTTTTATGCCTCTGCTACAAAGTAGCCGGAGGCATTATGTCTTCTGGTTGTCCGTTCTCGTGACCGCGTTATCTCAAGAACGGATTGATGGATTCCAAATTTGGAATGTGTATGTATCTTGCAGAGCCAATGAACTGATGAGATTTTAGGATCAGGAGGTCAAAGGTCATGGGCTCATTATGTATGCCTATGAATAGCTTGTGAATGCATTATCATTAAAACTGACAGATGGATTACAATCAATGGTTTGTAAAATTGCTCTATGACGGAGGCATCATTTTCGATTGTGTGCAGTCGAAGTTCCATCTAGTTTTGTAATACACTAACAACGTTACCGTTACAATGCATTTGTGACACTTCTGGAAGACTCTTTCTGTGAATTTCTCACAATTTGAACAAATTGACCAGTAATTGCGAGTATGAGTTGTAATTAAATGAATTCACAATAAGAAATATATATATTTGAGTCTTGAATATCAGCTTTTCATACGGGTTTTGGATATTGTAATACTTCTGAATATAATAATAATATTGGGTTCTTGTATAGCACTCATACATGTATCTGTCAGACTTGACACTCCTGGCACTCCTGATTATTACCCTGGCTTTAGCATGACTGCCATTACGGCGCTCTAGCATTTCAAGGAATAAATTCCTACCAGGTACCCATTCACTTCACCTGGGTGGAGTGTGGCAAATGTAGATCAATGTCTTGCCAAAGGACATTAGTGCCACGGCGGGACCCAAACCGCGTACCTTGTGATCCACAGTCCGATGACGATGTCAACCACGACATCTCTAGTAGTGAATGTTCCATGTTGCTTTCCTTGTAGATGCCATTCTTCCCAATCGTGAAGAAGGATCTGACTTTCATCCATCTCGGCAACGACTCGTACGTAGAGGGCCTCATCAACTTTGAGAAGCAGAGGATGGTTGCTAGGGAGGTCCGATACTTCCATAGCATGGGCAATGCTCCATATGTAAGTACAGTGAAACCTGTCTATAAAGACCACTCAAGGAAAGATAGAGTAAAAAAAGAGGATGAGAGAGAGAAAGAAGAATAAGAAAAGGAAAGAATGAAGAATTAGAAAAGGAGAGAATGAAGAATTAGAAAAGGAAAGATAGAGTAAAAAAGAGGATGAGAGAGAAAGAAGAATTAGAAAAGGAAAGATATAATTTTTTAAAAGAGGATGAGAGAAAGAAGAATAAGAAGAGGAAAGATAGAGTAAAAAAGAGGATGAGAGAAAAAGAAAAATAAGAAGAGGAAAGAGAGTAAAAAAGAGGATGAGAGAGAAAGAACAATTAGAATAGGAAAGATAGAATTAAATGAGAGGATGAAAGAGAAAGAAGACAGGAACAGGGGGAGGGATAAGAGTGTCGGAACAGAAAACCTATAACCCTCTTATAATCAATTTGAATGTATTTAATTTACTTGTTTTCACTCGTCATTCTAAATGCATATATAGATGAAAATAATAATTCAAATAGAGTGTGCGAAAAATTAAATGCATATCCTAAAGTTGATAAGCATGTTGTGGTGTTTGGTATAGGATGAGGTAGCATGCAAATAAATCCCTACAAATATTATTCAGGATGCTATCATCATCTGCCTTTATTATTGATTGTCTTTTTCATTCATTGTGATCTCTTTGATTGTATTCAATTGTCATTTGTTGATCTCATCCTTTTAACACTCTTTGTTTCTCGCAGGATCCCAAACATCTCCTGACACCCGTCCAGACTCAGGGCAACTCGTACGGCTTCAGCGTTGTCTCCGGCACGGCCACGTTACCAAGGAAACGCAATCAGAACAGACGCAACTCAGGGCTTCTCAACCCTAAAAAGATGTGGGAGGAGGTAAGGAAGAAATGCAGGGAAAGAAAGTAATCCAAAAATTGAAATGACCCTCCCCATACTTTATTTTAATCTTCTTAATCGCAAATATGATCTTCCATGGCTAAATATATTCCAGTATTCAAAATACAGGCTCAGGATACACTAAAAAACAGTGCTGGAATTGAGCAAAATGCCATATACAGTCAAACCTGCCTATTAAGGCCACCCAAGGGAAACACAAAAAATGGTCACTATAGACAGGTGGCCTTCCTAGACAGGTTATTCAACACACATTTACTTCTAGAGGGAGGCAATATGGGTGACCACTATAGACAGAAGATCTTCATAGAGAGGTGTCCACTAACTCAAGTTTGACTGTATTTAGTTTCCTAATTTGAAGTTGTGGTGAGACTATAAGTACAATGAAAATATGTATTGGGGCAATAAAAATGGCAAAAAATCTATTTTAGTATTCTTGAAAATTCTTGATGGAGCTGTACTCAACTCGTACTGAGAAGGGTATTATCCATTGTGCCACTAGCGGAAGGTCATTGGCATGCGCACATGGTTCAAAGCTAAGTTCTGAAACCTCGCTTTACCAAGGTTTTGACAGCTGTATACATGATACACCAATTTTTAAACATGACAGGGACTTCAGTCTTTATCGACTAATTAACACTATAGTCTTTTGGAAAATGAGTATGGTAAACCGGTCACTCAAAGATTTTTTATTTTTTTGAGGCACTTCATGATCATTTTGAAGTGCTTTTTTTTTGGCCATGCATCTCAGATTTGTAAAACAATGCCCTTAAATACATGTAGGGCTGTTGGAATTAAGAGGATAAATCATTTGTGATGTTTTTGATCCAGGCTCAGATGTCTCGTAGAGTGAAGATGTACATGGCGAACCTGACTGTGATACAAGATGAGGATCAACTCAGAGACATGTCACTCAGATGCGAACCAGTAGCAAGCTCAGGTAAGCAAAATATGTTATCTTCAACATCATCCTCTTTATGTCTTCATTACAATGAAATATATCCATTGGATGTACTCCGTACTGAACACAGTATATGAATTTCACTATTATTAATAGGGTAATTTAAGCTTTAAAAAAGCAATACAAATTCTATATTACATGTACATCTTTTGATCCTATTGACTTTGATACATGTATATGAACATTTTATATTATATATTATGGAGTTTAATCCTACCTATGTAGTGTATACATGCAACATCAATGATGATCTCTAAAATTATGTTTTCTGATGATTTATCATTATGACAAAGTCCATGCTTGATTTAGCAATAAAAAATTGATTAGGTAGTAATGCCTCAGATTTGTTAAGGCAATAATGAGGCAGGAATGACATAGTAAATACAACTACTTTTTATTGTGAGGTTTTATAGTTTTTAAACCTGTTATGTTATTGTGAACAAGTGAATTTACATGGATTTACCTCAGGTTGTCTAAATTGATGTCTTCTCCATAACAACTGTTTCTTCAGTGTAAATCATGGGTTGTTGTTGTGGATAATCCAAGTAACATGTTGTCATTCAAAAATACTCTTCTCATTATTTAACTGTAACAGAAATAGATCTGTAATTCATACAACGAATTCAAAAGGGAAACTTAGGATGAGCAAATCTATAATTCTAAATAAAATTTCTTCCGTTTACAAAATTCTGAAGATTTAAACCTAATAGGCATCCTCCCTTTTCTTCTTTTACATCTTTGTTTTGGAAGGTATAGGTATATTTACTTCAGCAAAGCAAAAATATATATATAGATATATTCTTGTACTATTTAAAGACGATACAGAAGCGGGATATTTTTTATCAATGCCATACGTTTAAGGATATTATTTGTCATAATGTTATTGTATTATGGAATGAATCGAAGATTGGGATGGAACATGGTGCAGACACTCTGCAGTAAATATTGAACTGAAAAGATAGGTTAGACATTAATCTACATTTGCCACAGTCGACCCAGGTGATGTAAATGGGTACCTGGCAGGAATTAATTCCTTGAAATGCTAGAGCGCCGTAATGGCAGCTAGGCTAAAGCCGGGGTAATGATTTCCAAATTTGGAAGCGCATAGACACGTTTAAATGTGATAAGCGCTATATACAAGAACCGAATATTATTATCATTATTAGTCATCATTTGAAGCATGAGTTTTGGCTGCATTTCTTAACTTGAGCAGATTTCATCTTGGCCTAACATTTTTAATATCATGATCATTAACTTTCAATGGAAGTAACAATATTTTCATACTGCATTTCTTTATGTTTTCTAATTTTCTTCGTAATATTTCAATGAATGATGTTGTGTCTTATATTTGTTCTTCAAAGTTGAATATGTCTTGTTTTTTAATGAATCTTACTGATTTTTATGCTGTATCCCTTCCAAAACAACTTTTTTTTGTATCAAGTCTTTGAATTCTTAATCTAATTCACCAAAGTAAATGTCAATGTGTATACTTATTATCCAGTATAACCATCTGTTCAAATTATCACAAAATCGTTTAGAAAAAATACCCCAGTATTGATTTGATTAAGTCTCTTTTGCTGTGCTCCTTTATATGTTCATTTCTGTACCAACTGTCATGACAACTTACTCAAATTACTTTGTGCATGGCCGGCAAGTGATTGTGCATTGTGACATTGTTTCAGTCTTTTATTTGAAGAGATCATTTTATCACTAGATTTTTTACTTTGAAGCAGCTTTTCTTGTGATGTTATGTCATGCTTGGCCCCTCTTTCTCTCTGTTTTTTCAATCCTTCTGTTGATCCTTTCGTTTCCTCCCGAGCGTGAACTGCACCAAGGCTAAGATTTAAGGGGGAGGGAGGGGGGGGGGGGGGGGGATGGTTTAGATTCATCACTTAATAATAAAATAAGAGATAAGTTTATAGAGAGTGAAGGGAGAGAAAGAGAGAGAGAGTAAAAAAAAAAGGGGGGGGGGAGTAATGAGAAGAAGAAAATTAGAGTGTGTGTTGAAAATGATGTAAGGAATGTATGAAGTTGGTATAGAAATGAATATATCACCCGCTGCATAAACTCAAATTCCCAACTTTTCTTTGACTTTGTGATTGATCAAAATCTTTATCTTCCCGCTGTAACCAAGGATATCATTATTAATTAATGAGCAATAAAGGGAGAGGGTTCCCATGTATCAGATTAATGGGGTCCCTTGAGGAACCACGTAACCGGTATATCTTTTCTAATCGTACTAAAGTAAACTTGTTTATCAAAGTGTTCAGTTCATAAAAAAGTGACCAAACTGATTTCACTTCAACATATTGCTCTGAAACAAATTTATGGACAAAGCTTAAAATAGCTTAATTTCTTTTGCTGTGTTTTTTTTTGGTGTGTGTTCTCTAATTTCTTGTGATTAAAATTATTAACATACTTTAACCTTTCTTTCGAGAAGGAGTTTTCTGTTTATTAAACTGTTTTAAAATAAAGGAATTATTTTCATAGGATTTTGTCTGGTTATACTAACTTTCTACTTTTAATAATGCAGACATTTTTGTTGAATATTTGTACTACATTGTTTTACTAGATTTCTGGATATGATCAATTGAAAAATGAGGGCTGGCTGAAGAAGATCAGTGCCACGTCTCACAAAGAGTTGATATCAATCGCAACTTATTTGCGATAGATATCAATCGCAACTATGTATATAAGAGATAGGAGACTGCAAACTTGTGATTGATCGGAACACTTGCGATCGATTTGGATCAATCGCAACTCTTTGTAAGACATTTTTTCAAGAAAGGTTTTGTTATTGAAATGATAAGTAGGATGATGGCCCAAAGCTCACGGTGTCTTCTCCGTCTATCTTGCCCCCCTCCTTCCCCCCTTCCTTCTCTCAGGCGGTAGCAGCAGTAACAGCGGCAGTTACGCCACCCTCCCACGCCGTACCCATCACAACTCTGCTTCCAATGTCTCCCAATCCTCCCTGGATCCCAGCGATACCGCCTCCATTTCCTCTTCCTCTTCCCTCATGCCCCCGCCCTCCCAGACGGCATCCTCCGGCCGTCTGCCCCACCCCAACAAGCCGTCGTCCCCGACGCACGGGCGGGATCCGCGGGAGGAGAAGCTTAAACAGATAATCTATAAGGACGCACCCAAGACGTCTTTTGGTTAGTATGCACGGTGTTCCCTTTAGAAAATATCTCTTTAATAGTTTACTACCTCTAGTCATCTCCATTTTCATCACGTTGCTAATAAATCAACACGATTGCAAGGTTTAGATTTTAAAAGATAAAATAAAAGTAGCAAAGTCATTTTCAATGGGCTTTTAAGCTTTACAGTATAGCATAACAAACCTTCAGCAAATCGTTTCTGAAACGCTCTTTTCTAAAAATGTCACAAAATGAATCTTGCATTAAAATGCTATATGGAGTCATAACATGACAAAAGTGTTGTGAAGGATCGATTGATATGAATAGTCTTGAATTTTAGGAACTCTTTTCCTTGCTCTTTGACAAACTGTAGGCATTAAGAAGGTGAAATACATTCTTCATGATGATATATCCAAAGCTAAATATAAAACATGAACATTGCCTTCTTCACAAGAATTAAAGGGGAACCATCGTCAATGGATATTTTTCCTTATGCAACACACTACAAAGATTTGAGTTTACTTTCCGCAAAATTATTCACCAATTTATTTCTCTTTTAGTTTTAGTCTTAGAATGAGGTTAAATTTTAAAAAGTAGTTTCAGGTATTTTTAAAAGTAGAAAATTGTATTCTTCCCAAATTTAAATTGATTTTCTTATTTTATTATGGGCTACATACAATTTTGTGAGATGCCATAAGTTTTTTGACTGAAGTCATACATGGCATGCACAAATTAAATTGAGAAATGGGGAAGTTTAACTTTCATCTACTTAGTTGAACCTTTATTACTCTTTATAACTCTGTAATTATTATAGGGGAACAGACCATATATATAGTCAGTTACTTATCGGTTGCTGGATAACATGGAGGGTGTATTATATTATTCCATAATCATAAAAACTTCTCAATTAAAGAATGAAGATATATATATTTATATCTATCCATACGATGATGACGATACATTTGTACATTTAATATACTAGCCCTTTAACCCTAAAACTCTGGATAATTCATGTCCATGTTAATTTATTTGATGGGAAATATTGTGGACCCTTTAACCTTCCCTTGTTCATGTTGTTTGTTTATATATATATATATATATCCTCGAGAGTATGTATTCCACCTTCTCAATGTGTATAAGAGAAACCAATCTAATCTCTTTCAATGTATATTCCATGCATGTTTCTTTCTGTCATCTCAGCTTTTTTATTTCCATTTTCTTCAGTCAGCATATTTCTTGTTTCATGTAATTTAAGCATGTCTTGTTTTTCTTTATGATTTCTATCAAATGCAGTGCTCACAATTGCTTGAACGATTTTGTTGGATGAATTTTCACATGCCTGATTCAAATCCATTCTTGCACATTTTACCATTAAACGAAAGAAAAGTGAAAAAAGGTAGAAGAAAGAGGGTTGCCGATGTTGGGGTCAAGTACAGAAACGGTTCATGGGATACTGTGGTTTCTAGTGTTTAGTTTATTTTTTTGTTTTAAATTAAAGCATGTGGGTTGGTTAAGATTTTGTTGATGTATGTTTTGGGCAAGTCATGATGATGTTGTAGATTTTGTCCAAAGACAATTCTTTCTTGATTGATAAAGGAAAGAAGGCAACACATTTTGCTGTCTTCTTTGAATCATTAAACCTTGGTGTAACTGAACTACCAAGATGGTGAACCCCCCAAAATTGTGCATTGAAAAGAAGGAAAACATGTAACTGTAAGATTGTTCCATGCACATGGCCCGACAATTTGAACTGCTGTCATTCGTTTTAAAAGGTGAGATATCTGTCCAAAGATAAAAAGCAAAAATCATGACTTGTGACCCCAAGTAAGATCATGTGAGCGAGTAAAAAGTGAAACTACTTGCTTATTGTACATGGAGGTAATTATTATCTCATTATACATACTGTTTCCTCCCCTTCCCCTCTTCAAATCGTCACACTTTCCCCCTTCCCCATTATCCCTGAAATATCGCACATCAAAATATTGCCACGACCCCAGGTGCGACATCTCCCAAAAATCTCAAGAAACTGCTCTCGTTATCCGAAGAGGGAGACAAACACATAAAGACTCTGCGCATGGATCGATCATCGAAGGGTGACGACACCGTGGCCTCCATGATGAGCTCCCCGCCCACCTCACCGGGAGCTAAATCGTCGAAGCGGTTTCGGAAGCTCGGGATCGTCAACAAGATGAACAACATGTCGACGGGATCGTTAGAACCGAGACAGAGGCGGCCGCTCAGTCCCCAGAGAAGCGATAGCGGATACGGCGGAAGCGAAGCGGGATCTCAAAGCGGTCGGGTCGAACACGACCCGCGTAGGAGACACACCGTTGGTGAATATACTTACTCAATCAATCACCCAATAGATTGATATCCCCCATGAAAAAATGAAAGGAAAAAACAAACATCATATGCTTGTAATTTCAGCGCTGTCTTATGGGACCCTTTTCTGACACTCATCGTTTTATTTCAAGTGGCAAGCATGTAGGTATTACTACTACATGTTGAAGGGCTTTCTATAAAATTACTATTACCCCCTAAACCATTTACATCTATTTAATCTCTTTTCATTGCCTGCCCTTTCCAAAATGAACGTTAGATCACTACAGGTTGTTTATCTCAATGATAAAAGACTAGAAGATACCCTTTCCTTTTAAAATTAATCAACATATTATCCCTAACCAACACAATATCATAAATGCAGACTCGTGCTACAGATAACTGGGCTGTCTAAATGTGACAAGTCTTGTTATCTTCCGCTCACTTTAATGATCATGCACTAATAATGCACATGTATCATGTGTACGTATGATAGTAGAAATTTGCTTATGGAAAGTTTCAGAATGTCCCCTGAGCGATTGCCTATAATGAGGGGAGACCACCGGTAGAAGAATGTAATAGTTAATACACACTATCATCTTGTATGTATCTGTCACACTCATCATCTGCATGTAAACTGGTGTAGGATGGTATTCAAAGGGGAATCCCCCACCCACTGCCATGATTCAGTGTTGTGTATTCCAATCAGTGTGCAGCCTGACCTCAGTTAGATGCTACAGACACACAGTCCCCGGTTGTAGTGTGTTTATCCCTTGCATGATTAGCACTTGTAAAAGGGCTCGTTCAGATATGATGCAGGAAAACCGTTGCAGTTTTTTTTGTTTTGATGACGTAAAATGCAACATGCGTCACGTTTCTGTATAGATCTTACAACACAGAGCGCAGTGTATCCGTGCAGGACAATTGTTGCGCGCAGTTGCCATTCATTTTCACATTTAACCCCCAAAACAGCGTCTTTTTAAACGATTTACGGCGTCGTATCTGAACGAGCCTTAAGGGTCGGCTGCATACCACTGTATGGTTCAAGATGCACCACGAAGAATCATGGCAGTGGGAACGCATCGGGTTAGAGCATGTCTATTGGGGCTAGTATCATTAATTGTCGGCTTCCCGCAAGAAGGCGATAAGAGCTCTGGGGGGCGTTTCACAAAGCCTTTTTCCAATGACAAATGACACAAATCAGTGAAAAATCTGCTGATAACCAATCAGAAGCAAGGATTTCAGTAGCTTATAACAACAACTGTCATTTGTCACTGATGACCAGTTTTGAGAAATGCCCCCCCTGTATTACCAATAGCAGTATCCGCCTTCTTGCGGGGAAGCCGACCAAATATTCCATGGTGTGTCGGGTTCTCTATCCATTCATGTATAGCCATTGATTCATTTCATATCTGACTTTCTATCCTTAAACGATGCAACGAAACATGACCGTGTTCCATGTTCATGAAATAAGTTGGCTTTTATGCTTGTATATCATTTGAAGGCTATTTGAAACAAGTAAAATATGAAAGAGAGAACATTTCTCTAATTCTGTGGAGAATGTTGACCTCCTTTCTACAAAATATATCGTCCAGGTTTTTTTCTGGAAATTTTAGTTCTTTATATTAATATTTTAAGCTATAACAAACTAAAGGTCTGAACGAAATTGAAGGTCTGACATTTTTCAAAGAAAGTGTTTTTAGCCTTTTTTGAGAGTTTTCATGGAGAATGCCTTTTGTGTTGTGAAAATGGAACAATGTACATGTATATCTTTATTTATTATTATCTTTGAGGAACATACAGGTAAGTAAAGAGTTAACTCAGTGGACATACTAACTACCAGGGGCAGAGCCTATACTAACTGCAATTTTTTGAAAAGATACATATAGTCCAGAAGAATTTTCAGTAGAGAGCAAATTATAGATAAATAAAATCTTACTTTTATATAAACACTAAAAACTAAAATGATATATCCCCAAGAGGGGTCACTGTTTTATTTGTATAGATGTTTTTAATGTTTTGTGACAAGTAGAAGAAAAGGGATACCTAAATCCAATTTCAGCAAAAATATTCCTTTCCCCAGTAGCATTTTTTGTGTCTGTCTCTACCGGTAGTTAATATGATTTTTTTGCCAAGCAAGAAATAAGAATTTAACATTTTTCATAGATGTGGAATCGAAACAAGTCCCTCATTTTCTAGGTGTTCTAATGGTAATCCACCTAATATTCAGTTTAACTGTTTATACGCCACACAAATAATCTCCCTGTGCCCCGCTGTATTTATCATAAGATAAAAATACCAAAGGCTTCAAGATTATTAACTGTTTCTAGTGAAATATTGATCTGTACTGGTTTTTAAAGAAGTTGAAATGGAGTTCAAGACTGAAAATGGGTCATTTTGCAAAGCCTTTGTGTTCATGGTACAAAGCAATCCTTTCGTGAATTGTTACCTATTGTGCAAAACAGCACCTGCGGCAAACAAGCGACTGTGCAGAAAGGCAAAGAAAGCAAGCAAAGGGTTAAATGAATGGAAGAGATTAATAATACATATTTAGATAACTGGTATCATTAAGAGATAAGAGAAACCTGACATGCATTCGTAGATATATATTAATATGAAATATGTTTGATTCCTACTCTTGAAGCTTCTGGTCCGCCTGCCTCTGCCTTCATTGGCGGTGGTGTAGGTGCGTACGACAGCTCCGACTCTGGGGGCGGGCTTTCTTACGATACGCAGAGCAACTCATCCTTTGGTTCGTCATCGCCACCTACTCGTGATAACCGGTTTGTCAGAGACGGTAAGAAACGACCTTTAATGAGCATTTCATTCGCCCCATTTTGTGATTTATTATCATAATACATGGATCGTGTGATGTTTCAAAACATCTAAAAATTAAACAATGTGATATTTCAAGATTTTAGGCCATTTGCAAAAGAACCCATAGAAAATAAAGAAAGCCAAATTTTGTCTGTATTTTTGAGGATAATTTGTGAATATACATATCAAAGATGGATGTTCATCACATAATTTCACCTCATCAAATTTCACTAAAAATTTGCTGTGAAACTGCACATATTAATCTAAATTTACTGAAAAGTCAACTGGACTTACAAAGCTCAAAGAAATTCGATAAAATATGATAAACGTGAGATATTTGTGGCCCAGTTTTACGCAGTGCCCTATTCAAAGGCGTGAAATGATGTATAGATTCTTGCTGTGCTTTTTCTAATCTTCTTTCCAACTAAAAAAGTGAAGGACTACATCTTTGCAAAGCTTAAAATTTCTTATTATAGTTACGATAATTTGATTTCTTAGAATTGATTTCTTATGATTTTAATATAAAGTATTATTTTATGCCATTAAAGTTAAGATGATGATTTCAATGTTTATTTTCATATCAGTTTGCCCGCACCCTCCCATGCATGTGACCAACGATCATCTCAATTAACTAGTTGCATAAAAATAAGCAATATGATTTTATACAATTATTTACCTATGATTTTAGCACAGGGGTATTGTTTTATGATTTAAGGGGCTAGCATAATTTAACATATTGTATTTCAAACCATTTTCATGCATGTGGTAATACTCAACATAGATTTTATTTCCCCTTTATGTTGTATGTATGACATCTTCATTGTTACAACCGGTACTTAATAGATTAATGCACATACATGTGACATGTCAGATTACATAGTAGAAATATAATGTGAGATGTTTTAAAATCAAATTTGATATTGTAGAGTTATCATGTTTTACATATATGGGTAGGCTGCAGTAAGGAATATTTGATTTTGTTGATCATTTTCATGAAGATTATGATTCATTCGGCAACGTTAAGATCATTAGTGATGTTATAAATCATTTACAAGAAGTACTGCCTGTAATTCATTTATAACATCACTAATAATATGTCGATTATTATTTCAGAGCATTTAATTCAATGATATACCTGCACAGACTTTGTCTTTCCACCGTTGTACTTTTAAAATCATAGGGTAATCCTAAAGTCATTACAAATGGACACTCTTTAATAATGCACACTCATATATAATTCTGACCACAACTGTAACGAACATACTCATAAGTGAGAACAATGAATTACATTATCTTTGTAAAGTACATGCATACACAGCATGTACTTTACATTTTGCCCACACAACTGTATATTATCTTTTCTGGTACAATGATACATACTAATTTATTGGTCATAAGGAGGGGTGCTTAATGAAGAATACTGGTACTTTTATATCAGTGTACCTATTATGGTTACAATGGAATATTAGGAAGAATTGTTCACCCAAAGCCTTTTTAAAGTAAGACAATTTTACTTTCTTCATCTTTGTAGATATTCGTTAGTAGCTATTATGATTTTAGATTATGTTTCGGAAATGAAAGCGGAGACGCTTTGAAGATCTGTAGGAATTTGTTAGTAGCTTTGTTCATTTGTCCTATCGTGTGGTCAGCAGGAATGCATTCCATGCACACGTACAACAAGGCCCAGGCCTTTTCCTGCGGTCAGAGGGGATATGCATCGTACCCAAGGCCCCGCCCCCCTCCCGACTATCACACGGTCAGAAAGACCGTTTCACATAAAAAAGGTACTCATCTCACTCCCACTCTCTCTCTCTCTCTCTCTCTAATTCACCCTGTTTTTTGGCTCAAATTTGACACACAAATAATAATCTGAGTTGATGCAGTGTTTGTGACTTGAATGTAGCAACCTCTTAATTGTGACTTTATTTTGGGGTAGTCAAATCTCCAGCTGTTATAAGTTTCATAACAAAGCAATCGTAAGAATATAAGCTTCATGTTGCTTGGACTTCTAATAAATGGACAGTTCAATAAAGGCTTATCATGTATTCATGAAGATGGAAAAAATGCACTATATTTTGACAATTTAAGTTGTCAAGATTAAGAGTTTTAATTACTTGAACAGAATTTTCCAATCCTTTATTCTAAAAATTCTCTTAATTCAAAAAAGGGCTCTGAATGCATTCAAACTTGACCTCAAATTTCAAACACACTTTATGAAGGGCGGCCATTTTGTATGGGTTTTTGAATGGGTCTGTGCCAAAAGCCAAAGAGAAACTTTTTAGAGGTTGCTTAATAAAAATTCTGAACACATGCACGGTTTTATGTGATTTAACACTGTGAATAACTGAGCACATTTTACACTTCACTCCCAACACTCTTTCTGTTTAGACGGCTTCTTGCTAGCTGTAGTTAGCAATCATCATATAAACTCCACAAACAAAGTTCTGCAATTCAAGTTAGAGCATTGATATATCTCTTATTGCTCTATCATAATATTTGAAGTTGGTATCATTAAAAAGCCTGTTTATTCCCCTTTACAATAATGCCCCATTTGTAATGATTATGTAAACATGGACTGTGCAGTACATCTAAATATGGGGACAAGTCCAAAGTGAAATGTTGCAAAACGCATTGATATTCCTTCAAAACACAATCCATCCTCCAAAAATAACAAAGCATTTTGCAACATGTTAATTTTGATTTGGCCCCATATTTAGGTGTACTGCACATTCCTTGATTACATACTAGACCTGTCGTCATCAACTCGAGTTTGCTAAATAACCCGCTATTTTCAGACTCAGGATATTATCCTGAAGCTCGAAATTGTATCTTCACCAGACCGATACGCTCATCACAAACTAGCTCGGACGGGCCAAAATTAGTCGCTATTTCCCAAATAGCGGGATATTTTGGAAACAAGACCAAGATTTCTTGGGATATTTTCGTGACCAAATATCCTGATAATTGCAACTGCGAGCTGATGATGACTGGTTAATTTGCGATTGGGATAATTCAAATGGCGGGTCATTTGGCAAACTCAAGCTGATGAAGACAGGCCTATTCATTACACTGGGCATCATTTTAAAGGGGAATAAACAAGCTTTTCAATGACACCAACTTCAATTATAAAAAAACTGAAAAGAGAGATATCAACGCTAAAACATGAATTGCAGGACGTGTTTTTTTACCGTGTTGTGTGCAGAATAGCAATTAACATACTAACATTTATAAATGCTAACAAACTAAACCTGTGTGGGTTGTTGGTTGTAGTTTATGTGCACAAGTTATGGCATATGTTCATTTACTTTCAAACTGATAAGCACTGGCATTTTTATTCTTTTTTTATATCTTTTATAGAAAAAAATTTGCTTCATGATGTGGTGTTCTAAATAATATTTCAATTTACACAATGTACAGTCAAACGTGTCTATTAAGTCTTATCCTGCCGTAATGAATACAGCTCAGTGCCACAGGGCTAATCCTCATTGTGCCAAGCCACAAATCCCTCCTGCGCCAAGTTTATTTTTAGATAATCTGATAGTGCGATCAATAGCGTGTGTGAGCACTCAGCATAGTACAATTAGCATGAACAATAACTGCTATTACGAATGCGAGCATGCATGCATAGAGCAGCTAAGCTGTGGCTCGCTCGCGTGAATTAAGTAGCCAATTGATAGCATGCTCGCGTGTACAAAGCACTATAACGGTAGCGTGCATGCGGCCTTATGGCAGGATATGAGGAATGTGGGCTTAAGAAACGTTTCCCTTTCTTTTGTGATGAGCGGTAATCTTGTCGTGACAGGATTGCAAACTTAAAGATTAAGTTGAGTTCTGGTCTTGGTCTTTTTTTTTAACCTACAGAACAATAGGCAGTTTTGATAGGCTGATTTGAATGTAGTTACTGTATAATCAATTCAGATTTTTTTCTGAAATTATTTATTTGTTTTTAATTGTTTTTGTGTTTTTTGGGTGGCACTCATAACGCTGTTGACACAAGCGGAATGTCTTGTTGTAATCCACATATCAGAGTTGACGAGCTCCTTGTCTATATCTCTCTTTTTAAAGTGTTAAATTGTTGTACCTTTTAATGGAGAAACAAAAATTTGTCAGCAGATTTTGTAATCAGTTGCTTAAGTATCTGTTATGAATTATTATCAAATAGTATATGAACAGCAAAATATTTCCTGATTTTATATTTCTGTAATAGCTTACAAATGTTATTGTTATGAAAGGGACTGCTCATTATCACATTATCATTATACAAATTCAGTTGAAAATATCGTAGATTTGTCTAATTTTAGATATATGTTGCCATTTATATGCAAATTAGCATTCAGGTTATAACGATGTCTCAAATAGAATATGATATTAGAATTGTAAAATTATTATAGCATTCAGGTTATAACGATGTCTCAAATAGAATATGATATTAGAATTGTAAAATTATTTATTTAAGCTTTGTGGGAAACAAAATGGTACATGTTTATCATATGAACTAACTATGTAAAAACTATATACATTGCATGCCAATATATTCATCCCCTGCCTGTTTCATTGCATGTCCACCCCCCCCCCCCCCCCCCTAACCCCCTATCCCCCTTCCCTCATTCCAGGGTAACTTTCCAAAAATCATTGAATTCCTCTAAGATCAAATTTTGAGCTAGACTTGCGATTTGGTTTTTATATTTTTTGTGGTGGTTGTATTGTCAGCCCATTGTTAAATTTGTTATTATTAGTTTTTATTATTACTATTTTTATTTTTTAAACTGATGTTAAGAAGTCATGGGGGTAAATTCTTCAAACAATCAAACCTGCTTAAGCGACCACCTGTGTAGAAATTCCAACTGTCTCTAAAGACCACATTTTTTGTTTCCCTTGAAAATGGTTTCTCATTGAATTGTGTACTGAAAGAACCTATACGTAAAGACCAGCTGCACATGAAGACTACTTATCTTGTCTCCTTTGAGTGGTCTTTATAGACAGGTTTCACTGTTCATCACACGTTCGCCATCTGCTCCCAATATCAATGCATAATAAACAAATGTGATAATATCATAATCGTTCAGTTACGAAGTTCACTCTCCATTATGAGGCTGGTAAATATGGCATACAAGCCAGAAAGAGAAAATGAGAAGAGAATCAGATAATCAATGAATGTGGCTTTTTTTACCAATTAGTTAGTGTTTATTGCATCATGGTGATACAGGTAGAATTCCCCAACTTCATATCATAGCAAGTTCCTTTCATGAATGAACCAATAATGGAGGTTGAATTTGATTTGCTTAGCTGGATTTTATCAGCAGGAAAATGGATGCGAAGCCAATTCGTTTCATGAAACCATCACAAGTACATTTTCATTTAAATTTAAACTTAAGATGTTCACGCGTGGGTATATAGTCGTTCGTGAAGTAGGCAAATCGGCAATCACTACATAACGCTGAGCCAACAGGTAGTCTCCTGTGCCTACTTCCGTGTGCTGCCCTCTATATACCCATGCATGAGCAACTTTAAATTGAACAAACGTTTCAACGGGATGTTGATGAACTTGTACTTACAACGGTTTCATGAAGCGATGCCTTGTGTGATAATTGATTGCGTACCTTACCGCAAATGCGCTTGGAAGTTGGAGGAATGAAATGGATTTACCCCACCTGTTGTTCATACATATGCATGCTCCATATATATATTGCATCCATTTTGGCATCCCCTTTTTAATCCCCTTTTTAATCCCCTTTTTAATCCCCCATCATTCATTGAAAAACCCCATCATTGCTCAATTTCCTCCTAACCGTTTTCTTTCAGTTTTGTGTTATCATTTTGTTTTTACGTTCATTTCAGTTTAATTTGGTTTAATGTTATCAATTCAGAGTGATATTTAGAATTATATGGAAAATCAAAAGATTTACTCAGGCACAATCAAAGGACTAGGAGTTTTAAAAAGATAAAAAACAATTGTTTTTTAAGGTGTTAATGATGATCGATATATAAAATGTATTATGAGCATTTAAATTGCCTTTAATGTGGCACTTTCTTATTTGTACCACTAAGGAAATGTGAGAAGAATATTTTGAGATTCTGCATTGCTTAACAACTCATGAATATTCATCCCCACCCCTGATTGGATTATGCATTGGTTAATGAGTTGATGAATATTCATTTTCTCTGTGTAGTCCCTCCTCCTAAGCTCTACTCTCCGCCCCCTCAGGAGATGCAAGAGAGAAAACCACCTGATTACGAGATCGCAGCTGCCAGAGCACGTAAGTATGCATCTTTTAAAGAGGTTCATCTTCTTCAATCATTAATTTATTTCAATATCATAAAAAATACAATCAAAGCAACAACAAAATTATACAACAAAACAATGAAACTACAGAGTAATCAATATCATCAGCAAGGTATAAGAAATATTTCACTTTACAATTTATATAAAATGAAAAAAGGAGAACTTAAAAAAAAGCCTATAATGCCTTTGTATGACAAAGTTCCCAGTTATATATTTGGAGCATAGATTATGCATAACAAGGATACTAACAGAAAGAACAAAAATTATTAACTTTTTGTGGATAAATGGGATTCAAAAATTATAGATTGGTTGGATTTTTCAATGGTATTTAAGATAAAAATGAAGTTAAGTCGTTTTGTTTTAATGTCAAACTATTGTTGTATAAATGTATGACCCGAGGTTCCCACGGTCATAGAAAACCTGGAAAGTCATGAAAAATGAAAAGAATTTCCCAAAGTCCTTGAAATTGATAGTGGGTATGGGCCAAGTGTAGCTATGGCAGCCTTCCAGTTTGAACTGACAGTGGGATAAAATTAGACTTGGAAATAACTATATTGTTTGTCTATACTGTAAACTTTACAGTAAAGACGTAATCACACATACAAACTTCCCACTGAATAGAGCAAAAATTTTCATTAAGGATAAAGCAAACTGTTACTGCATCCATGTCACAATCTGACCAGTTTCTGCAAATGGTTATTGATGATTTGTGTATGCAATGATCATGATTCCCTTCTACCTTTTGAGGGTGATAGTGCATTTTGTTTGGATACTTTTCCTCACTCTTTCCCTCTTATAAATAATATGTAACTGTGTCCACCTTTGATGGACTTGCGCAATGGCTTTTGAGGAATCCAGTGTAACGTGATGTCAATATCAAATTCAAAAGTGAAGTAATTCTCAATCAACTACTCATGGATGTTGAATGATCAAACTAGTGTCTCTGTTGTGAGTCAATATGAATTAACTGATGAATACCTAAACCTTCTTATATCCACATTCATCTTGTGATAAATACAGGTAAAAACTAAATTATTTATACCCCTACCAAGTTCTGTAAATTTAGTATGTGGAAAATTGATTTGTCCGGATTGATATTTCTTGCGAATAACACATATGAAAGCACACATCCAAAATTATTTGACAAAGGCCCTAATTCAAGCAGTCCACCACTCATTCTTGAGTTACGAAAAACACAAAATCATCCAATTTACAAGGGCTATGAATAATTCACTTGTGTTAACTGTGCAATTGTGGAATAGAGTCAGATATTTAAAAAGTTGTCAGAGGCAGTTTTACATGCAGGGACCACCAAAGATATGCATTTAAATTTGAGGGAAAAAAGAAGAAATTAGTGAGAAAATTAAGGAAAGTTTCGAATGAGAAAATCCACCACTACCCATACTTCATTGTTGATTGATCATCCAATCCTAAAAAAAATTTTAAGGACAGTTTTAGAGACCGTTTTACATGAGGGGCCACCAAAGATATGCATTTAAGTTTATATAAATACAGAAATTAGCTTCAAGATCATGGAAAGTTTGAGAAAATCCACCACCTCCCATATTTTGTTGAAAATTGATCATCCAATCCTAAAGTTTAATTTGAGAAAATATTTCACTACCCATATTTCTTTTCAAAGAATGATCATCTATTATAATTCATTTGTAATGTGTTTTATTTTAGCTAAAGCATGGATCATTTAACCCCGGAGTTAAAGATGACAGGTGAAAAATATAAATTTAAGCAGAGTTGGAAAAAAAAGGAAGCAATATACCGTTTTAGAACTGGATGTGTGGATAGCAACTTAACTACTTGTTTTGTGTATACTGTGAAACAGTGTTGTTGGTTTTGCATCATTGTGTTCAATAACCATGTCTTGTTTTCCAATAGACACCCAGGGGAACTATAGTTTGGTGTTGTATTTTGCAATGAGCCTTGCGTCTTGAATTTGTTGTGAAAAGCATGGTGTTTTATATATGCAACACTATCTTTATATTATGGAGAAGAGGTATATGAAATGTAAATAAATTTCCTTTTGTTGTTGTTGATAAAAGACACAAGATTATATAAATGTAAAGTTGATACATTAAGATGCATTTTAACATGAAAACTAATGAAAATACATTCAAAAATGGGACTTCACATCAAGATACTTAGGGTTTGAATACTTTCAGTTTGCATTTTTCCTCAAAACAAGACACTTTGTTTACGAATGTCTCTCCGCACCAAGGAGTAGCATACCTAAAGAAAATTTATTCTTTGAGATCCAATGACTGCCAGAGCTAAATGGCAGGGTGCTAATTTCAAAAGAAACATTGTTTTATTTCTGATATTCACTTTACAAGGATAGAAAGGTTTCATTATTTACTTTTCAGTATACCTCTCTCTCCACCTCCTTGAGTGATCACTGATTTACTATTTCTCACTCTTTTTTTTTATTTGTTGTTTGCCTGTTTGCCCTGCCTGATGCTGACTGTTACAAACCTTTTCACATTTTTGTAGGGGACTTGCCACGTAGTAGTGAATCTTGCGATTTCTACGACTCAGGTATGTGTCCAACGGGGAATCCCCTTTCTATCAGCTTCCTTCTTTTCCTCTATCAAATAATGGGAAAAAGGTCTCCTTTTGCCGTAATATTCAAAGTATTGATTTCCGTTTAAAGCTCTTTTAGGTGAAGGGGCCATCTTTATTTCCAAACATAAACATTGAGTTGTTTAGTCTTGTTCTGTTTGTAATCACTTGTTTGAAAAAATGAATTGTCCACAGTATTCGGGAAAATATAAGCAAATTTACAAATATGCAATGTGGGACAGCATTATTACTTATTCTCAACCAGAACAGGAATAAGGAAGTCACTAACTTAGATAATTTCAAACATCGATGGCGCAATGCTCCAATTCCAAAATCTACATGAGCAAAAAGTGCAAAAATTACTGTAAAAGTTTGAGTCCGTTTTTGTGGCAGTACCTTGCTCTGTTCTTGAATAAGAACACTTTAATTAAAATTAATCTTTAAAGTCTCTAAATTGGCAGGAAAGTGTGAAATTTGTTACCTCTATTCTCATGTTCAAATTGGCAATTCAGTGTTGATCCTTTGCAATTTCCATTCACACTGTTTCATTTGATATACCTTTTGTTTTAGTATGAATTATTAAATTATAGCATATTACTATGAAAGAGTGGAAAATGCAGATAATTATTGCCAATTTGAGGAGCTGAAGCTGATTCATTTAGACTCCTTCGAAAACTCTGAACTGCTATGGGTTAAATACTCTTTCATATTTTTTTGTAAGTATCCCTTGCATGGTCTGTTGTGAAAGCCTGAATGTCATGTTTAATAGGGAACATATTTATTTAAACGTTTCTTGCAACATTTACGGTTGGGATTTGGAATTGATTGATGCTTTATAGATTTTAAATGTGGTGTGAAATGAGCCATATTCAATGCATACAGAGTGTTAGTCAAAGTCTTCATTAGATTCAGAGTATGTTATTTCTATACACTTATATGTCAGTTTTATACAGTTTCTATGTCTCGCCCAATTATTATTACTGATGTAACATGAATACAGGTATATGTATTTTATCATATAAATGTATGTAAACGAAACCGAGAATTATCAATGTTTTATCATAACTTAATCACAATTATAATTAATAAATGACACATATTTGTAAAGCTTAGATCCTCCTCTTTCACTTGATGCAACTCATATGATCCATATTTCACGCATGAGTGATTAAAAGCAATTTGAAGGAAGGAAACCAAAAAGTCATTTGGCGTGCGGTATCTGAATTTCAAAGAAAAATTCACATTTCTACAAAGTTCATTTTCTGCTCTTTCATATGACACCTCAATCAGGAAAAATGAGCCAGGAATAACAAAGTTCTGTTTGTATAAAGTGATGCTTGCATTTCCTAATTTGATTAAATGAATTCATTTTCACTGGCTGCCTGCCGTAGCAACGAACAGAATCAACAAAAGACTTTACTCCGTTTCGTTGACGATAAGACGTAGACGAAAGACTTCATGCACGGCTGATTGTCAAATGAGGCTTTAATTAATTTCTTTCTTTCTTTCTTTCACTTCTGCTTATCGTTGACAGATAATGAGCAAGTATCTGTTGTATGATGTCATCTTCGGTATCCGTCTTCGCTCCGCACCACAATCATTGGTAGATGACCTTATGACCTCCATGCTCTCCGACTCTGTCAAGCTCCAGTTGTCCCACTAGGTGTTACAGTTGTAGATGACCTTATTGGTAGATGACCTTATGACCTTGTGACCTCTGTGCTGTCAAGAAATCCAGCTCCGAGTGTCAAACACCAGTAGGTCGTACATTGGACAGAGGAATCGCCAAACACATTCTAGTGAAGACAAACTTTATGCAAGGAGTTCAGCCATCATATTTGGAACTTTCGAATTTATCATGGAGAGCGTCACAAGCGATACACCTGAAGGAGGAGATGTTAAGAGAGACCATGAGGGAATCCAACTCCAACCGACCTTTGTTCCGTGCTCATTTTTAAATTTTATCCAAGATATTGATGTCATGGACTCCTTAGAACATTTGATGAGCTTCTGTAGAAGATAGTATCAGGATGAATACTCATACGACAAAAATTGAAAGTGGCCAAATTTGATCCTTTGTTGAAACGTAATAGGACGACAATTACGTGCTGTGATCTGCGTAGTCCCAGCTGTACGAAATCGTGTTTTTTCTTTCCAGTCTTCAGGTTTAGCCACCAGTCTTACACATGGATACAGATACCATCTGCCCTATACCGTGTGTCTCAAAAAAAACGTAACACTTTTGAAATGGTTGCCAAATTGAGCATATATAATTTTATGAAAAAATGTCTATATGTATGGAAAGCTAAAGGACCAACCTTTCATATGATATGAAAAAATTAAAAAAAAATCATGCTTCGATGGACAGTGTTCACTTAAGTTAGAGGTATGAAAATGGGCCTGCGCAGGATTTTTCCTTCCAATTTTGGACAGGTAAATTACTTGTAACTTACAAAATAAGGTCGATATGAGATATTCATGATCGATGGATCAAAAGGATATTTTGAATCAAAAGGATATTTTGAATACCTCGAATTCTGGTATTTTCAATGCATAATGAATGATGTACTTAGCTATTACATGTTTGGGTCATTCATAAAACCTGAATAAAATGTGATTGATGATCCACCAAACTTACGGAAGAAAACTGATAAAGAAAAGGCAAGGGGTAGGTGATGGGATGGGAAAAGGTTGTGGGGGGGAGGAGAGTGGGTTGCATAATGTCAATTATGATTTTGAATACGGTATTTCAATTTAACATTTTCCCATTCTTCCTTCATCCTGTTCACATCTACCAGATCAATGATACAATAAGATGGGAGTGGAAGTTGGTGTGTGTGTGTGTGTGTGTGTGTGGCAGGGGTGGTGTTTGGGGATTGATAAATGACAGAGAGAAAGGACTGGTATTCAAAACATCCTTTTAACTCTTAATCCATCGATCATGAATATCTCATATCAAACTTATTTTGTATGCTAAAAGTAACTTACCTGTCCAAAATTGGAAGGAAAAATCCTGCGCAGGCCCATTTTCATACCTCTAACTTAAGTGAACACTGTTCATCGAAGCATGATTTTTTTTTTCAATTTTTTCATATCATATGAAAGGTTGGTCCTTTAGCTTTCCATACATATCAACATTTTTTCATAAAATTATATATGCTCAATTTGGCAACCATTTCAAAAGTGTTACGTTTTTTTTGAGACACACGGTATATACATATGCAAACTCTTGAATAGGACAGCCTTGCTTGTACACAATGTCTTTATTGTGCAAGTAGTTATTCTGCAAGCCACATGATAATGGAAGGAATGTGCAAAGTCTATAGCAATCATATCTGTGTCTCCTTGTCTTCAAGATGTTACGGTGCAAGCGGTGTTGCGAATGTGCTTGTAGACGCGAAGGAACTAGATTAACGCATTGCCATTGTAGAGACAGATGAATGCTCTCTTCTGCAGTTCTTTTTATAGACACTGTTTCTCTTTTCTTTTTTTAAATGTGTTTGACAGTGTGTGTGCAATTTCTCTACAGAGTTTCAGTTGTACATTAATGGTGAGAGATTTATCAATTCCAAATTAGTTATGTTAGGGAAGAGTCCCTCCTATCTTATGTATTAAAGTCTTTTTTATTTTTTACAATTCTGTAATTGTACAGATCTTATGAATATGAATATGCAAAGAAAGGAAGGAAAATTGCCACTTTTTGCCATTGCTATTAGAATCTCCCCTTGGAGTCTTCAGTACAAATAGTTTTAGGGGATATAGGGTCCGTTTACACATACCTTCTTTTAAAAATTCATGCAGTTAGGTTGCATAAGTTAGCATTGGGGTTAAACACTTTGTATGTAAATTGTTTACAGTGTGAACTGTTTAATTTCTCTGCCTCCTTGTAGAACTTTTTTTTTTTTTTAATTTCATTGTTTCATAAAATACCCAAAACTTAAACAATTTCTGATAATCATGCATGATTTTTTACCCCCAACATGGGCAGAATTTCAATTTTGTGTATTTTATTTCAGCCAAGACAATAAATAAAGTACAATACACACAAGAAAGAAATGTTGTGGACAAGAATGTTCATGCCACATGTTTGCGTAGAAGTTCCATATACACTTTTCTGTGTACAATTCATGTGACCCTTAGCAAAACTAACCCATTTTTTTAAATAATTTTGATGAATCCAAAACGACTCAGTATACACCAATACTTGTGTGCTACATGATCAACCTTTTCAATCTCCCCCACACAGTTATTTCACAATGTAATTGCATGACCAGGGGGGTGTTTCACAAATATCCTCAGTTGAACTTATCTCTGAATCGGACTTAACAATTATGGAAAGCCATTAGCATCTATGGAAATATTTTGAAAAAGTTGTTTTAAAAGTCATGAAATGTTGATTCAAATCAAATCATTCATATTTTCTATTATCAAGGAGGTTTCACGTTCTTGATGTGGGATTTATGAAAGGTCTAAAATACTTGAAAATTTTGCTTTTTAATATATTTTATTCTAAGGCTACAAACTCCATAATTTTTAATTCCAACTTAGAGTTAGGTTCGACTTAGGATCTTTGTGAAACACCCCCTGACCTCTACTTTTTATCGAAACTTGTATTGAACTATACTGCTCAAAATTTTAGATGACTCCATTACAACAGTATTTGTTAATTTTTCTATTCAGCTGGAGTCAATACCTACATTTGTTTATTATAATGCTATTTATCTCTCTCAGGTAACGTAGCAGAGTTTCAAATAACCATGTAGTAATATTTGCTAGGTTCTTCTTATACAGGGTGGCCCAATAAAAACAGACTAGCATACTTTCAATAATATGGGGCCAAATTCAAAGGTACCAGAGGAAGGAGAATCTTTTGACATGGAAAATGATACCAAGACTTACTAATTTGGTAGAGGGGGATTCGTTTAAGGGAGAATTTTGTGATGCAAGGTGGGAATTCACTTTTGTTCAGTATTAACAAAACTTTGTTTTAAGCAATTTACACACTCCTTTGTCTGTGTTTAACAAGTCATCAAAAACACCTGAATTTTTTTGTGAGCCACCCTGTAAACCGGTAATTTTATTTAAACTTAGTAGGGAATTGGGAATTGGGAATAAAGGCTGAAGAGTAGGTATTAGAGGTAGAATTTAGTGGGCCAATAAGTATTTTTTAATTCCTAAATGTGTTATTAGCTGCTGCTGTACTTGAATCAAGCACAGTGATACATGTCTCGCATTAATATTGACTCTTCTTTGTATTAATGAACTTTATGTGTAAATAGATGAATATAGCTGCACAAGTAATTCAGTCCAAAGATTTTTGTTTTTATATATTGGTTATGAATGGAATTTTCATCCCTAAATCATGCAATGTATGGTTTGAATATTGACAAGAAGAAAGTGAACAAGTGTTAGATACTATGATGTGTTTGTAATATTTCTTCGGTATCTAATGTATCATGTATATTCCATTCATATTCTCAAGCTGACCAGATTTGTACTGCATTTTTCTCGACTTGCTTTTCCAATTTTATTGATTTGTAAACGAAGCTGCAAACATTAGTATGTGTGAAGCATTGTCTGTGCTCCCGCTATCAAGTATGAAAAAGCAAACACTGAGCTATGCATTGCTGTGCAGAAATCTCATGTACAAGGAGAAGAAAAAGCAATACTTTGCTGAAAGATGGTACTTTATTTGTCAAGGAACCAGGTTCATAAACCCAGCAACATAAACTCAGCAACATATTAAGCTCTAGAAAACGAGGATTAATTGCCTCAAATCTATGGACATCAAGTGGCGCTCCATAACTAACTCAGCTGACGTTCTCAAAACGAAGAAGGATGAAATTAATTGGAAGTATTCCTTGTATGATTATGAATTGGTTTTAACACAAAGATCTTGTATATGATATGTAACTATGTAAATCTATTGTATGAATATGTCGAACGGAAGAAATAATCACGTTTTGCTATTCATGTCATTTGTGCAATCTTCTTTAAGCCTTTTTTTCTTTCTTTTATGTTTTTGGGGAAAGAATTTTATTATTGTTGAATGATATATCACTAATGGAGAGCCAATAAGGCTGTACACAGTCTATGAAAATCCTCCATGGTCTCGCAGTGGGACATTTGTAATTTAGTTTGTATAAACTCTGCACCTAATTGTAGATGGTATTAGACTATTATCACCTTGCGATAATGAAGGACAATTTATGATTTCATCATGCACGGTAGTTTTGAAGAAATCTTAAACTATATGTATCATAGATTGAACAAAATCAAAATGCTCATTTGCCTATAGGACACATGGATTGATCCATTGATAAATAAAAGCATGTACATGCATGTAGATATTTAAGCAAGCAGACGGCCTTTTAGTTGTATTGTATACTAGGTTACTAAAGAATTATTTCTTGAATATTTTACCATTTTGCTTCCAAATGGAAAGACGGTCGACCCCCTGGTGGTCCCATGGTCTCAAATAAACTTCTCAAAGTTGGAATGAATTTTTAACAAGCTTTTTTTAATTGTCTATATGTCTTATTTACTGGAATAAGAAAGAATGAAAGATATTGCAACAGACATACACTCTGGCCTCTAATTACAACTGATCTTAAGACTGATTTAAGAAGTGTGGCCTTTTGAGCGATGAACTGAACAAATAACATTTTTTTACCCTCCCATTTGAGCCCAACACTGACTTGAGATATTAATTCCGAGGCCTTTCTTTTAGAGATTTCAGTGGGCCAGGTATATGACCTTTTGCTTGTGTGCAAGAGTGATTGTCGAGAAAGGGAAGGTATTTATTTACCTCATCTCAGATTTATATGTACTTTCAAATTTATTTATAACTGAATAATTGATTATTGATAACATAGACAATGAACTGAATCTAAGGAAATTATCAATTGGAGTCTGAGCAAATTCATTTAATTGTTTAATTTAATATTAAAAAGATATTCTATTAGATTTATTTTGTATGTTAATGAAGTTTGTAAAAGTTACAACATAAATCTATTTTAAACTCCATGCTTATGTATTTCCTATGGGTTTCAACATTATATAGGACTTAAAGAAAGTTTGAGCATTGGTAAAGGTCCAATTTACACAGCTGATAAATTTGACCTGTTTTAGGTGTGATTTGTATTTCTTCATCAGATTTTTTATCCAAAGTTTGTCATTGATAATCTGTGGAATTTTCCAAAAGAAGAAGAACTTAATATCATGCTGGGGGATAAACCAGCTTCCATAGTCTGTCCCTTTGAGAGCCTAAATTATCTGTAAAAAAAAAAAAAGTGGATAGAAACAGAATTGCAGATAAAAGGTGAAATCTTAGTCCACCAAAATGATATCCAGAGAAGTTTTTTACATCAGCAATCTAACACCTAAAGTTTCAAGTAATAGCAAACTTTTATTAAAGTCATTTTTCTTCCTTTTAACACCAGTGTAAAATATATTGTGGCTGGGAGCTGTTTTCATTGTCTGTCTTGTATATAAAACGGTGATTGACTATCCAGTATATATAGCTATCCGGCTGTCCATGTTTTAATGTCATAAATACTTCTTTTTTGTATATATAAAACCGTGATCTACTATCCAATGTATAGGCTGGTTATGTTTCCATGTAGTAAAGATACCTGTATTATATATCTAGCATGTATTACGCAATGGATGAAATGTTATCAAATGTCATAATTGTGAACGGCCTGGGACCATTGTATCATATTTTGGGCCTTGTATTTATTTAATAAAAAAGAAGAAGAGTATTATTATTGTTTGGGAGAATATGATGAGGAGACTCTGATATGTACATTGTATGGAATCATCTACATGAATGCTTTGATCTTCCGGTGAAGAAGGACATTAAAAAATGCATAGAACGGGAAAACAAAATGTTGTCAAGTTGTCCATTTCTTGTGTTGTTCATATTTGTTTACTTTGAGGGGTCAGTGACACAAAGTTGTAACTCCATTGTGGCCTTTTGAGAAAGAGTGGTTTAAAGATAGAGGTCCACTTGGGCCTTAAGTAGTTAAGTCTATGTTTCACTAGCCATTGACTTCAATGGGGGTGTTGGGTGGAGTTAAGTCTTTGTGTTTCTGGAAAGCCCACATTTTTCTGAACATTTGGATATCAAATACTAATTTTTGCAAAATATGGAGTTACGTCTTTGTGTCACTGAACCCTCGACTTGTTCTTGGAAGTGCTTTTCATAAAATTATTTTTTATTAGTGTCAATAATTGAAGACATTAAGTCAAAGAATATTCTGGTGTCAACTCATATATCATCTGTCTGGAGCGAGAAGGGGGTTAACTCTGTATAAAATGATACAGGTAATACCCTTCTTGCTCCAAACACTTGATATGATGTCCTTAAAATGAATGGGGGAAAAGTTAGTGTAACGTTATTAAAAATCCCCAAAAGTCTAAGATCATGCTAGCATGCCTTGTAGCATAGGAACATGGGTTCATGAAACCATCATAAGTACAAGTTTGTTGAAAACCCATGGAAATGCGTCTTTTAGATTTAACATAGGCTTCAATTGGATTTATCGTGAAACGATGCTTGGGGGTGTTCCACAAAGCCTTTTTTCAATGAAAAATTATAACAATCAGTGACAAATCTGCTGATAACTAATCGGAAGCAAGGATTTCATTAGCTTATAACAAAAAATGTCATTTGTCACTGATGACTAGTTTTGTGAACACCCTCTAGGTTTTTCTTGAGCTGTATTGGTGGTAGGAGCAATGAAAATCTGACCAATGCCAATGATAGGGTCAAAGTAATGAAGGACCACTGTTGTGTAAATCTCTAGAGAGGCCTGTAGCACAGCTGAGCATAAAGAGAAGTGAAAGAGAGAGAGGGGAAGGGAGAGGACAATAGTAAGTGGTAGAACACACAATACCGTGTGTCTCAAAAAAAACGTAACACTTTTGAAATGGTTGCCAAATTGAGCATATATAATTTTATGAAAAAATGTCTATATGTATGGAAAGCTAAAGGACCAACCTTTCATATGATATGAAAAAATTAAAAAAAAATCATGCTTCGATGGACAGTGTTCACTTAAGTTAGAGGTATGAAAATGGGCCTGCGCAGGATTTTTCCTTCCAATTTTGGACAGGTAAATTACTTGTAACTTACAAAATAAGGTCGATATGAGATATTCATGATCGATGGATCAAAAGGATATTTTGAATCAAAAGGATATTTTGAATACCTCGAATTCTGGTATTTTCAATGCATAATGAATGATGTACTTAGCTATTACATGTTTGGGTCATTCATAAAACCTGAATAAAATGTGATTGATGATCCACCAAACTTACGGAAGAAAACTGATAAAGAAAAGGCAAGGGGTAGGTGATGGGATGGGAAAAGGTTGTGGGGGGGAGGAGAGTGGGTTGCATAATGTCAATTATGATTTTGAATACGGTATTTCAATTTAACATTTTCCCATTCTTCCTTCATCCTGTTCACATCTACCAGATCAATGATACAATAAGATGGGAGTGGAAGTTGGTGTGTGTGTGTGTGTGTGTGTGTGTGGCAGGGGTGGTGTTTGGGGATTGATAAATGACAGAGAGAAAGGACTGGTATTCAAAACATCCTTTTAACTCTTAATCCATCGATCATGAATATCTCATATCAAACTTATTTTGTATGCTAAAAGTAACTTACCTGTCCAAAATTGGAAGGAAAAATCCTGCGCAGGCCCATTTTCATACCTCTAACTTAAGTGAACACTGTTCATCGAAGCATGATTTTTTTTTCAATTTTTTCATATCATATGAAAGGTTGGTCCTTTAGCTTTCCATACATATCAACATTTTTTCATAAAATTATATATGCTCAATTTGGCAACCATTTCAAAAGTGTTACGTTTTTTTTGAGACACACGGTATACACATACTTGTCATTAGAAAATATAAATCAATGTTCAGTACTATCTTCAGAAAAGCTTATCTACAGAGATAGATAAGCACTCTTTTAATTTGCATGGAATATCTTGTATGTTATAAAGTGCCTAATAATATTTTCCTTTAAATATTTACCATATAAACTCGAGAGCATTACAAAATGTAAGTAAAAAGAGTACAAAGAGATTGTGAAATAATATACATGAAACATTTGTTCGCAAATGTACTGCAATTGCTTTGTTAGAAGTTTTAAGATGTGGAGGGCAGACCAAACACAATCCAAATGTGTCATTCACAAAAATTACTGTTTCATCAATTTATCATCAGCCTCATCTCAAAATTAACATCTCGGTGCTTTACGTTTGATTTTGGTTTGATTCTTTTCTAAACTCCTCATTCTTTTATGGAACTGCTCTTTCATTCCTTTATGTTATCTTCTTTTTCATTTTTATCATCTTTTATGCTGATATATCTCCTCTCAATTTCTTGTTTCTTTTAGCACTGCCTCTTGCTTTTCTCTGACTATCCCTTCCACCTCCCTCCAATCGCCCCTCTCACGATCTCTCTCTCTCTCTCTCTCTCTCTCTCTGTGTTTCCCAATCTTCATCCATTTTCTGCATGTAGCTGTCACTACTCTTTTTTTAAATCTCTATCTCTCTTTCTCTCTCTCTCTCTCACTCACACACTCTCACTAATTATCTCACCTCTCTCTCTCTTCATCTCTCTCCCTCCCTCTCTCTCTCTCTCTCTCTCTCTCTCTCAGCTCCAGTCACTGTCTTGTTTTTATTGATGATAACATTTAAGAAGACCATACTTATTCGTTAAGATCACCGACGGCTACCTCTTTACTCGTTGCTCTAGCTCTTCCTCTTAAACCTGATTCGGTAGATTACCATCAAGATGCTCCTGTCTCTCCTCTTGCGTCTTCTCAAGCCTTTCCTCACCACGAGGAGTAGGTATAGATTGATTGCGTCACCTGTGACGTCATCAGTCACGTTACAATCAACCTATGAATTTGTTTAGTAGTGGCTCGAGAGGCCGGGGGTATAGTACCTGACTGAGTCTGACTACTATAGTGGGCTAGGAACGCGTTAATATTTCAGTTTTATCTTTGGGAATAAATATCAATGTACAGCCGGTTTCCTCCGCAGACCAAATTGTGCAATTAATACACAGAGACAAAATACTGGATACGTGCTAATATTGAAAGTTATGTAATCATTATTAATTTATGCACAGCGGCAGTGCACTCCATGATACACAGGTGGAAGTATTCTTTGAAAAGGTGAAACAAAGGCTATTTATAGCACCTCCGTCGCATGTAGGAGTGATTATTTAAAAATGTTCAAAGTGGGACCTCGTCATGTTTTGAAGATCTGTGGATAGTCGGGGTCATTTGGGACATGTGCTTACCGTTAACTGATATATTAGTAGCGCTGCGGTATTCCCACCATACATATCGGTATTCATACATATCGGTTGATCATTATCGGTACGTGATGATGTAAACAAATAAAAGGAGGTCGCGGGGCAAAGTAGGTCGGGGCGTGGATGCGTATATACGCGCTTCTGCGAAACCTCGCATGCGCGCAGTGGGCGTACCCTTTATGACGTAACAATTAGCTACAATATCAGTACATGATGTAAACAAATAAAAGGAGGTCTCAGGGCATAATTAAAGTAGGTCGGGGCGCGGATGCGTATACACGCGCTCCTGCGAAACCTCGCACGCGCACAAAGAGCGTACCCTTTATGACGTAACAATTAGCTTTCAAACCTCATTGATAAATATATGACGTCACAATTCATCACGCGCTATACCGGCATAGTAAGCCCCCCCCCCCCCCACCCCCCCATTAAGTTTGATTGTAATATCGGATCGCTAACATGTTACAATTAAATCATGTAGCTTTATAGCTCCTGGGGGGTGTTTCACAAAGATTCTTAGTTGGACTTAGCTCTAAGTTGGACTTAAATATTATGGAGAGCCATTTGTAGCCTTATGATGAAATATATTCAAAAGCAAAAATTCAAATATTTTAGACTTGTCATAAATTCCACATCAAGAACATGAAATCTTTCATGGTAATAGAAAATATGAATGATTTGAATCAACATTTTATGCCTATTAGAATAACATTTACAAAATATTTTCAAGGATGCTAATGGCTTTCCATAATAGTTAAGTCCAACTTAGAGATAAGTTCAACTTAGGATCTTTGTGAAACACCCCCCAGATAATCAGTATAACAATCATTCAGTTTTACATATTCTTCCAGTAAAATTTTGTGCGAGGCTCTGCAGGAGCTACTGTGGCCTGTGATATTTCTCACATTGCTTGGAAGATTGTTCCATACAGTAGAACCCGGATTTTTATTTATTATTCCTACATTGGTATTGATATTTTTGCAACATTAAAATTACATTTGTCTTTAATTGTTCCTTAGATTGTAATGATGATCAAAGAATGAAAAAATGATCAACAACCCTGTTACTGTTAGGCAAATGCTTAATAATTTATTATGATGAGTATTAAAAATGGGAAATCTGTTTTTCGCTATTTGAAAATCTTTTCAGTCACAATACCCTTGCAAGGAAATTCTGATGATCATTTCAGGGAAGAAAGGAATATTTTTTCCTACTATTTTATTGGCAAACTTGGTTGGCGTAATGGCCCGATTAGATGATGATCCCCTTCGATTGGGTTCACGTGCCCCTCACCGTACTACCGTACCACCGTAGCTACGCCACTGTAGTTCTAAATGTATCGGGTAGAGACCGCAGAGCGAGAAAATAACAGGACAAGAAAAAAGAATATTGACTGAAACTCGAACTCACACTTTAATCTTTGTCAAACGCCCTCTCGTGCTTCCTTAAACGTTGGTCGAAACCATGCTTTGGTAGCTAGTTGCATGTTTAAAAAATGAATTTCGGAATGCCAATTATGATTTCAGTTGGATGTCATAAAAGCATGGAGGTATAATTTATTAACAGTTACTCCGATTCAATACCAGATAAGACATATAAATATATATAAATACGATGATAAGAGTTGAGTTTCGATCTTAGGGTACATCTTTGTTTGTTCGTGTTTTACATCAGGGCCCCATTCACCACAAAACTTGTCATCAGTCACAAATGACAGTCTTTGTTATAAGCTAGTGAAATCCTTGCTTCTGATTGGTTATCAGCGGATTTATCATTGATTTTTGTCATTTGTCATTGCATAAAACTTTGCGAAACGGGTTCCAGGCCACTGACTTTTATCCCCCTTTTGTCATGCTGTTTCAAACTTATATGGATATCATAAAGTTTACGTAAAACTGCACACATTATAAGTATCCCCTATTAATCTCATGAAGAAGAAAATTAGAATAAAAAGAATCTTAAAACGTATCTGTTTGATAAGGGATATAATCCAATCCAATCCAGGAATTTATAAAGCGCCAATATCTAGTTGCCTAATCAAAGGCGCAGACGAGACTGAAAAACTACCAAAAATGTCTGTTCGTGATTCAAACTGGGAAAGGCCAAAAAGCAGTGAATAATTGTAATACAATCGATTGTTTTTTCATTTTTGTATGTTCTATTTCAATTATGTTCCTTTGTGTATAATTCAGTTGTCTTAATGTGATCTCCCTTTTGTTTTTGTTTTTGTTCCACAAGTGCGCCTTGAGCATTTGCTTTCAAGTGTAGTCGGCGCCTTACAAATCTCATATTTATTATTAATTTTTATATTAGCCTAAGAATAGACATTCACAAAAGTGTGCAAACGTATTACAAGTTTTAGAGGACACTTCTGCTAATATGCTAGTGATACAGAGAGGTGAATAATGACACAAAATGTCAAGAGAATTGTAAATATTTCACCATATCACTGATGAGCTTACCTACACTCTTTGTTAAAGCGGGACTGCACTACTTGTTGCTACTTGTGTCCTTTATATAGCAAACAATGCCTAAGCGATACCCGTTGAATCCCCCTTTTTCTTATGTTAATTGAGAGCTGATTCGATGAGATAACCACCTGCCAGTGACTATGCAGGGACGTCTAATCAATACTGGTCAAACAAGTGCAGATAGGCTTTAAAACCGTAGCATAGTCCTCTCGGTGAGACTTGGTGACTGTGGAATAATGCCTTACAAAAGCACACGATGATCATCCCGTACTTTGAGCCTATTCATATTCCAAACTGTCATATTCTCATCCTTTTTCTTTGTTTATTTTATTAAAACAAATCATGAGAATCACATATTTAAAAGATAAAGTGAAGGGACAAAAATAATACGAAATACCCCCCCCCCCCCAAACACCCCCAAAATAAATATACATTTTTTTTAAAAGGGCAGACAAAGGGAGGGAGGGTGCATGGATAAACAGAAAAACAAGGCAGCAATATATTATCTTGATATAACCTACTGCAGAGGTTTTATCACTAACAATATCTTTCCTTATTTGTTTCCTTGTGTTGTAGGTCTCTTGTGCTGTCGGTTTACCAGAGTCTTCTCAGTGAGAATTCATGATTATAAAATATTTTGTTAAAGCTTTACAAAGAGGCACTAGCCGAATCTCCCACAATCAGAGCCCTATAGTATTCCCACCACTTAAAATCTCTTCTTGGTGTAACATACCCCTAAGGTTGATAAATATGGTCAGCCCAGTAGACCGACAGTCCACGAAACCAACATTTACAGAAGGTTCACTAGACATGCAGCTCACGAGACCTACACAAAAAGGTGAACAGACAAAGATGATATCCCTGAAAGTCCGCGAGACCACTAGTCCACGAGAGTGATAAAACAAAGAAATAGATAAGTAAAGGGAAGATAGCAACGGTGGTCTCTTCGGCTGTCCCCTTAAAGTTATTTTTGTATTCATTTTTTTTTGTTTTACTGTCAGTGGGTGGAACCCTCAGTATAATACCAAATAGGGGTTTCCGGAAAATATTTGTTTGTTATATTTAGAATTTCTTTGTTTTATCCGTGCTTGTTTATTTCTGATGAAATAAAATTGAAACCGGTCAAAGTGAAAAATGGACTCTCAAGGATTTCTATTTAAATTGTTTTAATCATTGTATATATATATATATTCAGGGGCGGATCTAGCTTTTTGCTAAGGGGGGGGTTTGACCAAAATAATGACGATGCGGAGCATCGTCCACGAGCCGCGAAGCGGCGAGCCGATTTTTTTGTGGGTGTTTATTTGAACCCCGTAAGTGATGTTTTCCTGGCATCTATTAACACAATGGAGACCATAAAAAGCAGTGCATGATAACGTCTTTTTAAATCAAGTAACAGTTAAATAAAATAATGACGATGCGGAGCATCGTCCACGAGCCGCGAAGCGGCGAGCCGATTTTTTGGGGGGTGTTTATTTGAACACGGTAAGTGATGTTTTCCTGGCATCTATTAACACAATGGAGACCATAAAAAGCAGTGCATGATAACGTCTTTTTAAATCAAGTAACAGTTAAATACACAGTTATATCCAGAGTTATCATGTGTTTGGTTAAGTTACCAGATGAGTTGAATATCTTCTCACAATATTTGCACTTGAAAGGGTTTCTCTCCAGCGTGCGTTCTTTTTTCTTTCTTTTTTTTTTTTTTTTCTCTTTTTTTTCCCTTTTTTTTTTTTTTTTTTTTTTTTGGGCCGCCCAAGGGGGGGGGTTTAAACCCCCTAAACCCCCCCCGTAGATCCGCGCCTGATATTCTTCTTGCTATCGGCGGTAACCTGTGTAAACCGAATCCACCTCGACTCCACCCGTCTCCAACCCGACTCCATCCCGACTCCACCCCGACTCCACCCCGACTCCACTCCGACTCCACACCGACAGGTTCTTTGCCATTAGCAGAAATGAAATGTTTGTTCGGTCTGAAGTCGGATTGGTGGCGGTCTTGTCGGTGAGACCAGGGAGGTGAGACCCTAATGTTGTTCAATAATCTATAAACAGTGTGACTAATAATTTATGTACAACATTGGCAAATGGCTAGATAATTGTCTTAACTATCATTGCAATGTTGTATGGAAAATTATGACTCCGTGAAAGATTATTTTGGGGCCGAGAGGCGCCAAAATGTCATAAAGCAAGTAAATTATACTTATATGTATATTTGCACTTCATAGTTAATTTGGTCAATTACTAAGAAAGGGTCGTTACATGTTCATGATTTAATCAATTAAGTGATTCATGCTTTACAGTCATCACTATAGAAAATATCATAGTTCAAGTTCAGTACAAATAGCAATGATGGGTACTTAAAACATTAGCACCTCTCACATCACTTAATGTGTCTACATGTGTCTGGTAATAATAACATCATATGCCATTTTTTTGTTCTCTAATTTATTTCCTCCTACCAGTGGCGGATCGAGGGGGCGGGCGGGCCCCCTCCCCTGGCCTCCAAAAACAGATAAATTTAACTTTTTTTTTAATAAAAAAGAAGACGGGCCCCCTCCCCCTGGCGCAAGGGGAGGGTGGGTGTTGATTCGGCGCTAAATATTTTCTCACGATTTGGGCCCCTCCCTTGCCGCCGGCTGGATCCGCCCCTGCATCCTACTATATGGTCGTAGGGTGTAGGCTTGTCTCACCAAAGTAGTATAGGAAATGATTTTATATACACAAGGTGAATATAAACTTAGACGAATTGTAGTTTAGCTAGAAGAGAAAAATTATTTAAAAAATGTGAAGTACGAAATAAATGCGAAATAGTATTTATGAAAGGTGTTGTATCAAAGATGTTTTCACTAGTCTCTATCATCAATGATCCGAAACACTTGCTATCCATTTAAATACAGATACAATTATAAACCAATTTCATTCTCCTATACCGTATGAAATTACACCCTATCATCATTATTAAATATTTTTTAATAATCAGTCACTGGACTATGTGCATGTTATTTTCAACAGAAGTGCAGTAATACTCGTATTATCTGTGGACGAGTATTTGCGTACAAGTTTTTGTTAGCACTGAGAGTAGTTTTTCACTCATCCGAACAGTGCTTTCCAACGCAGCACGTACACTGCATCTCGCCGAAATATTTGTATCTAGCACATCTAGTGCGAATCTGAGTTTGCCGGATTTAACCGACGACGATTCGGGAAATAGAAGGATAACAATCGACAAAATCAAGCGACTTTGGAGGCCATCCATTCGGAATTATATTCTTAGTGGAAGCTAGAAGGCTTTGACTGTAGCTATGGCGGACGGGAAGATTTCCACGACGGAAAGGGTCATAAAAAGTAAGTAATCAAAACTATATAGACAAATCGATCTAAGCAGCCGCCATGTTTACTATGCCTGACTACGGAGTAAAATGTAAATTGTATTGGTTAGATCGGCCCGGCCCATTTCCAGTGCCAGGTCAATCTGCCTATGTTGTAACACTAAAATGTCATAGGGGTTCCCAGTCGTTTACCTATGAAATATTTTGTATGATTGTAATGCATTACCTGAGCCTTATGTATGTCATTCGATATTGTTCTGCAAAACAAAGTTTGCTCCATCACTAAGTGAGCAGTAATGACGAAAACCTGAATGTTTTGGGTTGAATTTGCACTGCACTGGCTATGCGCTACTGCACTGTGACAATGTCAATAGGGTTTGCTGTGTAACAAATGAATGATGAATGAATGAATGACTGACATCGGCCAGGCTCAAACTTCAAAGAGCAGTGGACTGTTTGTTGCTAAGTTCCTCCATCTTTTAACATTACTTAGCACAATTAATTAAACTATATCTACGAAAGTACAAATACATAGATCTACTCTACATGTAACTGTTGGTCAATAAATAAGCCATACAAATGACACAACAAGTCAACAGATAAAAAAATAAGGGCTTGGACTTTTTGTGATTTTTGAAATATGATTGATATCAGTTTATCACCAACCAAAACCAAGTTCAATGAGAATCATTGTGGAGATACCCTACTACATACCAAAATCAACTAGAGTCTAGAGTAGATCTTTTATAAATCTAAATCTTCATCAATTGTTCAAATAATGCCTGGTCATCATTTTACAGTGGTTATGTTTCTTACCTGTTTCGTGTCAATTTTCTTATCTCTTTTGGATTATTTTTTCCTAAAAACAAAGACATTATAAATTATAATATTTACTTTTTCACGGGTTTCATGGCAAACCGCTGCACAATAAGATTGCATACCGTACCGACGAGGGGATGCAAGCGCGCGCGCGCGTGCGTGTCTGAAGTTAGTAGCTGTAATCAGTAGGGGTGCTGGTCTGAGAATAAGTAAACGAGGACAGATACATGTGTCTGCAAAAATAAGGGTCGTCAGCATTTTGCAGACAATTCTTATTTCTGATCTGCGCGTTGGCGATGCGAAAAACAGATTCCATGATGATTTTCTTGATGCATTTTACATTGACATTGTACAGAGACTTTCACGTTATATAACGAGCGATAAATCCTCGGGAGGACGGACAACCCATAAAAGTAGACAGTGAACTAGGGTTATTTTCATACGGGACAGTTTCTCGCATCGTCAGCGCGCGGTTCGGGAACCCGAAACCCGCAGAGCGCCGATGAAAAAAATGTCAGCGAAAAACGCGAATGATCCTTATGGACCAGCCCCCCTACTGGTAATTTCAGATCCTCATTAAATTTATTTAGGCCCTAAGTAATTCACATTATTACGATGATGATCATCATTACAGTTGCGCATGCATGCTCCATTTTTATCGGACATGATGCTAGACTGAATTGTGATGCAATATTTATAAGTTGATCAAACTGAAAACTTGGAAGTGCCTATGCACAAACTGTTTACATGCACAACTTGCGACCACACCCAAATGAAATCGCAAACCTGTACATGTCTTCTTGCTGCCATATTAATTGTTAGTAACGACTGCTTAGTTATAAGACTAATTCATCACATAAATAACGTATGCGTTATGCGCACTGCTGCAGGAAAAGAATCGTTCTTCAAAGAAAGAGGTTTGTAAATGTTGACCAGTTTGCCGACCAAGGAAAATGGAAACCAACGTTAATCAACAAGAAACTAGATTTCAGAATGCTGTAAATGAAGAACCCAGTGCATGGGAAAAGGAATCAAATGCAAAATCCATTTATTTATGCACAACTGAGTGGATTAAAAAGATTGACCAATGGTGCCTGTAACGCAGGGCTGTCAACCCTCCCGCATTTTGAGGGAGTCTCACGCCACCACGCTCATTCTCCCGCCGCCCCAAAAGCTTGTAGCGGGACACTCCCGCCACCACGCCTTCCTCCGGCTCTCCTGCCAACGATGTAGAATCTCCCGGTTTATGAAAAAACCTCCTGCCAAACCATAACATATACCCCCCCCCCCCTCCCCGCTTATATTCAGCGGCTGGCTGAGTCGTTGCGAATTTTTTCCGCTTATTCAGCGGCTGCCTGGATTTGGGCACTTAATATTTTCTCAACAAAAAATATCTCCCAAGCAGTTTCCCAAAGATGAGAGCCCTATGTAACGTTGAAGATAGACAACTTTCATTGGCCTATGCTCTCCTATGATCTTGCTTGGCAAAGTTGCTTGAAAATAAATCTAGATCTTTCATTATAAAGCCTCGTTCAGATATGACGCCTCGTTCAGATATGACGCCTCGTTCAGATATGACGCAGCAAAACTGTGGCGTTTTTTAAATGACGTAAATTGTCATACGCCTTACACTTCTGTATCTTATGACATGTAGTTGCCATTCATGTACACGTTGAAAAAAAACATGGTGATTTGCTGCAAGATATCTGAAAGAATCCTTGTCCCCTTTCACATCCTCCTGGCTCCAGCAACAAGCACTCAACTTTCAATCAACTTACAATCAACTTCAACCCTAAAACAAACACTATACCTAACCTTATGCCTAACCCAATAGACCAGTTCACTAACATATTCAAATTTTATGCATACCTTTCAAGTAAATGTTGTTCTTGACAGCCGGAAAGCTTACATGAGGCTTGCCCCACAAAACAATTCAGTATATGCAGATCGATTCCAAGTATTGTAGTTCATTATTATAACAGGTTAATGGAATAACTTGTTACAAGGTCCCCAGGAAAGAAGCATCCATAAATTTGAATGTATTTAGTTAACTGGTCTATTGCATACATGTACATGTGTAGGAACACTACGGCAGTAGACAGGAAGTCATTGATGAGCATAGTTGGTGCCCACATTAGTGAACATAAATTGGCTGCCTCTCGATAAAATAAAGTACCGTATTTGCCGGCGTAAAGGCCGCAGTATTTTTGGAAGAGAAAATATCAAAAAGTCGGGGTGCGGCCTTTGCGGCGAAAGAGGAAAAAAAAAAAAATTGCAACTCAAAAACATGAAACACAGCACAAATTTGTACATATGGGACAACAATGAAAGGGGATGAGCATTTCTAGAATAACTGTCTAGAATAATACATGTCTTACCGACAATTAGGTGTTATATTTTTTAAAAGAAGGGCAAAGTTTTGTCAATCTTGTAAATGAAATTCATAACTTACCAACCAAACTCTACTGGTAGATCTAGATTTAGGTTTTTGCCATAGCTAAAGCAACCTGAATCCTCTCGGTAGCGCCACAAAGCTATGGCGCAATCATAGAGCCATATACTAATATATACACAAGAAAAAGCTGCAATAGATAGCATCAAGGACGGGATGGCCGAGCTGTCTAAGGCGGTGATTTGGGTCGCATTTTACATTTGTTCGAGATCGAATCTCGCCTCCGACAATTTTTTTTTTTTTTTTTTTTTTTTTTTTAAAATGTCAAAATCGGGGGGTGCGGCCTACATGTATGCGGCGCTGCGGCCTTATCGCCGGCAAATACGGTAATAAACATTTAATACTTGGCTGCCTCTCAATAAAATGAAGTAATGAACATTACTTGACATTAAATTGTAAGTGTTTCATATAATAACTTACATGTATGTGCTGTATTGTATACAAAGTACAAAAGCTTCAGAAAGATATTTCCTTGACTCTTTTGAGAGGTATTCGCATCTCTACAGTATTGTTATTTTATAAATGTAATGCTTCCTGGGAGAAATTTCAATTATTTAAACATATTTGTGGCTTACACCCAGTAAATAAGATCGATTGATCGATCTGTATTGAAAAACAAGTCAGAAAAAATGACTTGTTTTTCAATACAGATCGATCAATCGATCTTATTTACTGGGTGTAAGCCACAAATATGTTTAAATAGTATTGTTATTGTTTTGAATATGTCTGTATGTTCTAAAACGATATCTTGGAATAAAGCACTGTAAATGTGAATGATCATTTACAGATCAAGATCTTTTACAGCCCTGTAGAATACAGATGAAATTTTGATCGATCAAGCTATGATCTTTGTATGTGACATAATGATCAGGCAAACATATAAAGTGTGCTGTACATGTTTCGTAAATACGGTAATGGAAGCCAATAAGAAGAAATTAAGCATGAAAACACTTGTTAATTCATTAGAACCTTTAACCAACAAATACATTTAAGAGAAGAAAAAAAGAAGAGGGATACTATATTGAAAAGAGAGCCACCAAAATAAGATCTTTCAATCTCTCATACTCGTACAAAGTACAAAGAGAGAAAAAGGAAATGAAATTAGCCTGCTTTTTAACATGCATTACCAAATGTTATCAGGCTAGGTCATTAACATACTGTGCATGTATCATGTTATGGTGAATGTCTTGGCAGCGACTGATTGTCTAGGCAGTGACCGAACATTATTAACCTGTTGAAGATGGTATCTAAGATATCTATCGCCTGGTCTGTAAACAATGTTGACTGAAAATTGAACAATGTCCAACAGGTTCATTTATGATGCTCGTAAGGCTTGTGAGGCAGCATGTGAATAATTTGTTGTATTTATGATCTAAATTAGTGTCAGGTTAAACTGCACATGTGTGATAGCTAGAGGATTTCATCGATTTCATGTTGGCCAAAATGTATTCATGTCTAATAATTTTATGACTAATAATTCATGATATTGTCTAGGGCAGTTCATGTTTCAATGTCAAGATTTATGGACTTATCATGGCGTCTTTCTTTCGTTTGCAAATCAATGAATTACATGTTACAAGTGTAATTCAGGAAAACAATTGAAAATAATTCATTTATTTATTGTAGCACCCTTGTGCATTGAGCTGTAAAAGAATGGACATCATTGTCTACAGTTTGATGAGAATTAGAGTTAGAGAGTCAGATAAAAAGATAGGATTGAGAGACGGAAGGACATTTTACAGAAGCAGATCAATTCAAGTGGATGGGATGGGGGGGGGGGGGACTATAAAGCTCTGCTGCAGAGAGCAGAATGGGAGATGATAATTTTCTCATTTTAATATTCTGACTAATAGGGTAATAATTTCTGAAGCTCTTTGGAAGCGCATAGGGACATTTTAATGTAATATGCGCTATACAAGAAAGGAATATCATTATTATTAGTTAGCAAAATTTACATAGCTATCTTGTGAAGATATACATGTAATAATAATAATAATAATAGGCATTTCTATAGCGCCATCTATCTAGATAATTCTATTCCGAGGCACATTTATTATTACCCCGGCTTTAGCCTAGCAGCCGTTTATACAGCGCTCCAGCATTTCAAGGAATTAATTCCTGCCAGGTACCCATTTACATCACCTGGGTTGAGTGTGGCAAATGTAGATCAATGTCTTGCCAAAGGACCTCAGTGCCGCGGCGGGACTCGAACCGCGGACCTTGCAAAAATGATAGTGGAGTCTTGTAGTGTCGCTTATTTCAGGCACATTGCTACTCCTAATGGTGCTCCATAATTATTATTACAAAAGTATAGTGATTAGGCTTACGATATTGGTAAGAGATAAGAAGATGAATGTAATGATTGTAAAAATGTACATTGTAAGTGAGAGTAGAGATTAGAGGCAATGATAGCATAGATTTGTGGTAAGATGAGTGATGAGATAATAATCTATTGAGATTATAATCTAGAGTAGATGTAGACGTATCACTATCGAAGCCAAAAGTTCACATTTTGACATAGGTTGTATTTTCTAATTGCACTCATAAATAGATAGTTAGATAGTAAATAGATAAATAAAAGTGCAGTACATGTATGTTAGTTGAGATCTATAGGTAATTTGCAGAAACTTTGGATTTTATTGAAAGTGGATAGATATTCTGAAAGAAAGTTGGAGTGGGAGAAGAAGAGGGGGCGAATGAAACATCCTCCTCCCCTCCTTTGAAAGAGGTATTTGCAATGCAGAGTAACAAATGAACTTCCACATGCTATCATTTCATTCAATGACATTGTAATCTACAATGCCACTTAAATTACAATCTGTTTCAAAACAGCATCTCATGTCAAAGCAGTATATTAAAATAGAGTTTTGAAAGAAATGGGCAGGAATTTAGTAAGCATGTTCTTGACAACCGGATACATGACATGGGTAAGCTGTTCTCTAGGTTATAAAAGAACATGTGTATATGTACATGTAACTATGTACACACCCCCCTGGGTAATGACATGAACATATATTGAAGTAGAATGGTAACGTGTAACTCCAAATTTGCTGCAATTTGTGGGAAGACTTTTTTCACAAGGACATTCACATAGAGCAGTTTGCGCTAATGTAACAAAATTGGATATACCGACACGATGCTGATGAAAAAAGAAAGCAAGGAGAAAAGCAACAAGATATCATGTCAGACAGCTGCCCTTTCGCCTTCAAACAAGGAATGCACTTTTTCGATCAAACCCTCATCTAATTCGACAGACAATCTTAGTGCCTAATTTTCCAGATTATGCATTGAAAAGGTCTCACTGTGCAAGGATGCACACATTCACGATTGCCTCCCGTACAAATTATTCTGACATTTACCTGTTTTGTGTGTGCATGTGGTAGTGCAATCTCCAGTCCAGGCATGCGACATGTACAGTGTAGTCTGCTACATGTACATGTAAATCTGCCGCTTATTGCTCTCTCTCGCTCTCTCTCTCTCTCTCTCTCTCCCCCTCTCTCCCTCTTTCTCCCTCTTTCTCTCTCTGCATGGGTGCCTGTGGGCATTTTGGACAGGTCTTCGCCTTATGTAGTGCCTTGCATGTCTGCAATTAAAGCACAATATCAAAGCCCCCCCTGGGAATGTGTTTTAAAATTTGTAGGGTCCCCATATACCGGTAAAACATCCAGTGCATCTGGGCTGTGTGTGTGTGTGTAAGTGTTTGTGTGCGTGTACTGTATGTGTGTGTACATGTAATATGATATTGGGCTAGTAGCTTGATAATGAGGTAATCATTGACTGTGTACAACATCAATCATAGTGTATGAAGGCCACTAATGCATGTCCATGATAACATTACGTGTACAGCACACTGGGGAAAGGTCAAGATAATCTTGGTAGCCTGCTACCTTTCAAACTGTTTTTTTCCTTTTCTTTTAACCTTTTAATTTCTCCATATCGTATGAATCAACAGAATTATCACAACTGGGTAATTGTAGCTTTGAAAAAGATAAATTTGTAGTGTAATCAAGATATGTACAGCGTGGTGTATGATACTAAATTCTACATGTAGTTTTCAATTTATTTTGGGGGAAGGGGGAGGGAGGGGGTACAATGTAGAGAGGGTAGGGCGTGGATGAGGCAAGAAACTTGACAAAACTAATCACATTAGCACATTGCAGATTGATCTTGAAGTCTAATCAGACTCAACTCTTTCATGGAGAAAAGGAATGGAGAGAGAGAGAGAGAGATACAGGAGGGAGGGGGTGGATAAGGGAAGAAAGTTGATAAAGATGATCAAACGAGCACATTGCAGATTGATTTCGTCTTAAGTCTAATCAGATTTAACTCTTTCATGGAGAAAAGGAATGAAATATATACACTGTATATAAAGAGAGAGAGAGAGAGATAGAGGAGGGAGTGGGGTGGATAAGGGGAGAAAGTTGATTAAGATAATCAAACGAGCACATTGCAGATTGATTCTGTCTAAAGTCTAATCAGATTCAACTCTTTCATTGGGTGCCCCAGTTTGTCGTCCCTAGCTATCAAGCTTGCATTAGCAGCATCAGTCAGTCAGTGTGGGTGCTGTAGAGTGTGAATACATGTAGGAGAGAACGAGGGGAGAAGAGCTAGAGCCACACCTGTAGAGTGTAGATGCTAGCCGTATTCAACACTTGTCCGTTTATTGAGTGCATTAGAATGCATTTGTTGGCGAGCTTCTCAAGCTGTTTCATGCGCTTCAGCTCATACTCATACGCATACATTGTAGTTGCGATCGTGCTTCGCATAACACAATTACCTGTCCTCGTGCACGTCAGGCTACCGACACCTTGCACATTTTACACATGTTAACCCAGGCTACCATGTTTTAACCCTGCCACATTTTTATACAGATCATTTGTATGTCCCCAATAAGACGTGTTCGTTGGAGGTATATTTGTGAACAAATGTCTGTGTGACATATGACAATATGAGGAGTCGGCTAGCCTGGAGTTTGAGATGCACAATTTGCATACAATGAGCTGTGCAACTTGATTCCTTCAAGTTCAAGATAGATAATACTTAACAATGAATATTTTCTCCATATTAAATAATTATAAATTATTTACATGTATGATGCTAGAACTCCATTTTTGTTGATTCTGGGGATGGTTTTCATAAAAGAGTGATTACGACTTCATAATAAAGTGATACATTGTATTTACAGTTATGTTCAGACAAGATTGAAGATACATGTAAGGAAAGGAAAGCAATCGTGCATTGTAACTTTAGATTTTGTATATTATAACAAATAATTTAACCTGTAATTTCCATACTGACAATATTTTGAAATGATCTACGGTATACAAAAATGTTAAAACATGTTTGCAGGACTGTTGTAAGCCTTGGTATTTTAAACCTGGTTAGGTGAAGTGTTCCCTTTATGATTTATGAATATTTTAGAAGTTAATATAAGACTGGAACGTGGAAACCCAGAAATAAGAAAAATATGAACACACACAAACATCAGCTGAACTCAAATTATCTGTTTATTTTGTTCAAGCTATCAGTCATGCGGTTCATTGCTGAATCATATTAGACGTAAACTATGACCCAAATGTTTGCTGTGTAGGTTTACCCAACAATGCACAGTATCAGATATTGCTGAGTGATTCTCTGGTCGTCTAGTGTACAGTGCAAGTCCACCTCTACATGTTCATGTGCATATAACGTAGTGCCCTCATCGCACACTAAATACAGGTTGGGTAAATCAATTCGGAGCACAAATTAATCATCATCAAGCATACAAACTTGTCTGCAGCGGCACACATTGGATGTCATGTTAGGAGGAGAGAGTGTGTGTGTGTGTGTGTGTGTGTGGGCCTGACGTGCTAAATGCCGCTAACATAGACTCCATGTAGTGGAGCTAATAATTCAGCTTATACCGCTGCCAGGCTTTGGCTGACTGGCTGGCTCGCTAGCTGGCTGGCTGTGTAGGAAACTTTGACTGTTGACATGGACGTCCAACTCACTGCTGACATTTGCATGCTATCAATTTCTTCCCTGCAAATGAAATTGCAGGTAATAAATGCAGGCAAGCCCATGTCAGCCAGCTCACATTGATCGCTGGTGAGCTCAGGATGAAAAGAGACGCTGCGTCGCTCAGTCATTACACATGCATGTTTGATCTGCATGTTATCACGTTATTCTATTCTATTGATTTGGGCAGATAAACTTTCGCCCTGCTCTATTTTTTCATCTCTCTCTTTTTCCGCGAAGGGTCAATCCCTTTATTGACTGTCAGTAGGCAGTAAAGAAAGGAGCTTGTGTGGTTATACAAATGATACACTTACCTGTACCAACACTTTAAACTGAGCAGATGAATGCTCTATTTCAGTCATAACCTTTTGTGTTTATTCATCCTTGTATTGACTTTGTGGAGAAGAAGCTTTTGTTATGAGGTTTGTGTGTTACCAGGGTGCATGTAATCCCTATAATTAGCACTTTCACATTTACTTCATGCATCCAATCAATAGCCTATTGTACTGTTTTATATTCTCAGACGGGCATGATAATATTCCTGGATTTTCTGCGAATTTTTAGCATTCTATAGATCTTCTTACCTGTTTTATTATGAATTGAAAATTTTGCAAGAAATTATATTTACATTTTTTGACAGTACTAGTTAGTTATCCCTAAGGAAACCATAATTTTGACAATTATATTGAAAAATAAACATTACAAAAGCAAAATTTACAAAGAGCAACATTAAAGAATTTGAATGAAATAAAAAATACTCTTTGTATTGCACTTGACACTTGGTAATAAAAGAAAAATATTACATGTAAGATAAAAGGAAATGACAGAAGGAAAGAACAAGCTCGAGGCAGGTAAAAGAGTTAAAAAGAAAGAAAAAAATAGGTAAGTAGGAAACTAATTGAGAAAGGTAGAATTATAAAGATGCATAGAACCGGCTAACAATGTCAAGTTCATTATTTAGTACTAATATACATGTAGGACTGAAAAGAAAAGAAATTTAACGAAGTAAAAGCCTTGGCAAGTATTTTGTTATGGAGGAAACGGAGAGATATCTAGAGAGAGAAGTGTGAGGGACGAGGAGATGAGAGAATAAAAGTGAAGAAAAGATGATAAGATCAAGAAAGTGGGGAGAAAAAGAGTTTTCATTGCTGATATTCATATACTGTAGGAGAAAAGATGTACAGTTCAATAAATTTATTAGACTATGAGTTAACATTAAATTTATGGAGTAATTTTAAACAAATGAATCTGTTCAGGTAGAATACAGTTTCATAGCAGGATTGAGAAATCCAGTTGATTAAGGTATCTCTTTCTAAGAAAGATGTCTAGATGATGGGCATTTGTTAGGATGGAATTGTATGCTGAGACACATCAAATAGATCTTGGTGACCTTGTAGAAATAATCCTGATGACAGCTTAAACAGCTAAACTGCTATTTAGATTTGTTGAATCAAAAACACAAACACAAGTTTTGGTCTTTCGGTAGAATTGAATTTGTATCAATTTATGAAGTGCCACGTTTTAGGGCACAGAAATCCTGTTTTGACCAGCGAATAGAATTCTCATTTTGGTTGCTGGTTTTCTATCAATTATCTATTTTTCAAGTCAAATTGGAGGTTGCAAAATTGGGTCTAGACAGAACTGGCATGCAAGTTCCTTCATTCAGTAGGATTGAATTTGTATACCATGCCATGTTTTAGGATACAGAAATCCCATTTTGAAGAGAGAATAGATTTCTCATTTTGAAGAGAGAATAGATTTCTCATTTTCCTTTCTGTTCGCTATTGATCATTGTGCTGTTAATTGTTCTAGTTTGCTTGTTCAGTTTTGCCAATTTGCGCCTAGACAGCACTTGGCATGCAAGTGGAAAGAATGAGGGAAATTATATAACGCATGAGTCTTAGAAGAGACTATCATCCTTGACTTGAATGCCAAAAGTGGCTGGTTGCCTGTGGCATGGCTGGAGTGACCTTTCTTCCCTCTCACATAATATTCGCCAGAGTTGAGTGCTTTTCCAGTTTTTAAGTCGGGCATCAGACTCTCCCCAAGTTACTCAAGAGAAGCATTTTAGACTGCATGCATGCATACATGTACAGGCTGATGCGGTCCCTCCCTAACTCTCTCACATCGAATCCTTGCATAATATGCAATACAAAGGCATTTGGATGGGGGGGGGGGGGGTTATATGTCAATATTGTTCTTTATGACGTTCCCTATGTTCATTGTTATCTAAGCAATTATTAATCCTCGATAGCAACCATTTTTATGAAATTCTTGTCATTTATGCAACAATTAATACAAGTAAGTGGCACCTCTGATGAGATTCACTGTACATAACATTTCCATCTACATTAATATGCACATGTATTAGTGCACGGCATACTGATGTACATGTATGTCACGATTGCATCTAGCACATGCTAGACATACATGAAAGTTTGCATGTACAAGTATGTAGGCCTGCATGTATACTGTATGTGCTGTATGCTGTGCAACGTTCCATGCATCCTGCTTTGATAGGAACATGGAGAATCGTATGTACTCGAACCATGTCCTGTGTATGATGAATGTCTACATGTAGGTTACTTTTCCAGCCCACTTTGAGCTAATTAACGGTAATCCCAGATATATGAATTGAATAATGCTAATGTCAGAGTATGACGATAAGATATGATGATGAAACATGGAGGAACTAAACCATGTCCTGTGTATGATGAATGTCTAGTTTACTTTTCCAGCCCACTTTGAGCTAATTAATGGTAATCCCAGAGATATGAATTGAATAATGCTAATTAATGTCAGAGAATGAGAGAATAAGAGAGTGCTTCCAAACAAAGAGCCTCATCCAAATAATCCAATTGATTACCAAACAACATGGAGCAGAAGAGAGTTCATTTCCATCGATTAGTCTGCCACCCAGACTGAAGGTTAATTTTAATTGGCTCGCTATCAGTGGAAGATGTAGACTCACTGGTTTCCAAGCCTCGGGGCACGTTCACATAAAACTGTAATGCCTCAGTCACACCTTTGCGTATTTGGCTTGTGTATTGCTGCATATTTATGGCAAGCTGTCGTAACATTTATTCCTATTTCTCGATATTAAGAAATTGAATTCTTGATATCAAGAATTAACATTGCTTTACAACAAAAAATCATTTCTTGATACCCATAAATCGCTGCAATATGCAAGCCAAATACACAGAGGTGTGACTGAGGCATTAGGTTGCCTCTTTTTTTTACGTGAAAAAAAAAGCGGGTGGGAATGAATAAATGTAGTTGCATGCAACAGATTTCCTACATTACTCACTATATCCTTCTTATTAAAGATACAGAAATGTGAAGCATATTTTTGTGTGCTTCATTAGTTAAAAAAGGTATCATATGCAGTATTAACAAGCTGTAAGGCTCAAATTCTTGTTCAACTGTGACATGGTATAAAACTGCCGCAAATATATTTTTATTTTAAAGGGTAAATGAATGGCTACTGCGCACAACAAAGGTTTTTGCAGGTATTATCTGAGCTCTGTTATAAGATGCAGAAATGCTGAAATTCACTAATTCGTTGCACTCATTTTTCTGTTTTTATTAGAACCAACATAACATGAGGTTAGCAAATACTAGTACTGTACATCATGGTTATTTTCAATTCCGTTTAATGGCGAGTCAAAATTCATATTTTTCAGAATCCTACCCCTATAACTTAGACCTACATGTTTAAAATAAACCAATTATCAATATATGAATAATTGTATCATAAATTATCCATTTATGCTGCTCATTCTCCTCAATTTTGATATTCAACATGGACTCTGAAATGCATTCGTCAATAGTAAACTCAATAATTTTGCATAAAAACACGGTTTTCATTTGTTGTCGTGGTTAGAGGCACACCCCAAGCTATGAAGGACAGTGTGCCAGTACATTGCAGATGAGTTACTATGGCAACAGGCATACTCAGTGTTCTAATCAATACAGGCAGAAGATAATGGGATGAAGGGTCTGTCCCCACTTCCATTTTTTAAATCTCATTGTGATTTATGATTTAGAACTCAATTAAAAACTGTGTTCTTTTGAATGTCACTGAATGCACTGGTCCATTCACGCGAGATGGACTCTATACCAGATGGACACAAAATTGGATACAGAGATAAAAGGGCATTTATGCAGCAAGCAAAAATTTAGGTTTTTCTCACAATTCAGTGTTTTTTTTGTTAGAAATTGCTATGCAATTACCCATAAACAGAACAAAAACTAGGATCGAAGAAAAAAAGAACAGCTCTGGAGTGTGGTTTTTTATAAATTCTGGCTGCCACTACTCCAGATTTTGCAGGGTAAATGCTCGCTCACGAAACACTGGCGACTCTCCTCTCTCTGTGCTATAGCATGCAGAGCAGCGACAAGTTGTCCATGCGCACGACTCACAAAAGAGTTACAGAACTAGCAAACACGGATGTTATTTTACTGGTTTTTCCAGTAATGTAAATGGGCCCTCATGTCACTGGGGTTTTTATTTAAGGTTTTGTCAAAATCATTCGTTTGATTGTTGTGCCATGTTGACTTAGTCCGTGATGCTTAATTGGCAAAGTGAATTAATACTCTCATGTTTAGGTAGCCAGTGACATTGAGACTGCCTCAAGCCTGGGGCCATAAAGCATGAGTCACTTTATTAGTGGCAGAATGGTTTATGAATGGAAATATCATATTCAAAAACAGGTGGGCGTAGCCCAAACAAACATTTCATGCAAAAATGTGCTGTTGACATACAGACATTGTACATCAGAATGCATCTTGTTTGATAATCGTTTGTAAACAAACCTGTGATGATGTAGTCATATGTATTTTTATAATTAATGACTTTTTGTTTTATTTAGATTATATGTATCATAGACAAATGGGGAATGAATTATGATCAAATATAAATAATGAAACTGAATATTTGTTAGAAATCCTACTTTATTCACCCCCTCCCCTTAATTTTCGTGTTTTTTCCAGAATTTCATTTCCAATTCTTGCACTTTGAATTTGATAGCCCCTAGTAATTTTAATAATAATAACAACATTTATAATGCGCACATATCTACTCCAAAGGATGCTCAAGGCGCCTTAACAAATTTTGTAAATGATAACCTTTGCTTTAGCTGTGCTGCCATTACGGCGCTCTAGCATTTCAAGGAATTAATTCCTGCCAGGTACCCATGTACATCACCTGGGTTGAGTGTGGCATATGTAGATCAATGTCTTGCCAAAGGACATTAGTAACGTCATGGATCTACAAGAAGGGGATAACGATGGTTACAGGGCTTAAAGGCACTATATGCTGTAACGTGTACCGTGGTGCTAGTAAGAATCCACTAATAAAGTGGAATGTTAGAACCCAGCCTGCCTCTCTCTCACTCTCTGAAGGAGTTGGTGTCGGTTGCACGATATCTTGACAATGAAGACATTTGAATTCCGCCAAAATAATTGCCTGTGACTATTTCTTACCACAATCAATACAAACCTCATTAGATAATAGGCAGTGACGACCATTTGCCCCTAGCTCTGTCGCAATTCTCTATTCACGAACGAATTGGCTTTCTACACAATGTACATGTATATAGACTGTAATTGCAATTGGTATAGTGGGATGCTACTGTTTGCATACATATTGGGATGGCCTGTCCCTTGCTCGTGATATACCAACATATATCATCTTTTCATAATCTCCTTTGATGAAGTGCACAGAGATTATATATATCCAATATTAACTACCCGTTAACATGACAAAATAGCTAATCGAATCGTTCAACAAATGCCAAAGAAAAAAAAGCCATTTCCCTCATATTTGATATTGTGACTTTTGTCAGTGTAGATCGATGCATAGCAGAATGCAAGGAAGATAAGGAGTTGTGCTTTTTTCATTGTTATCACTCACGTTAATTGCATTTTTCATGGCCATTCATCGGAACATATAGTTGTCTGCTATAGAAAGCGCTGAAAAAAAGAGATGTTCACTGAAGTCAGACTTGTTTGCTTACCATAATGCCTTTATCTCTCAATTGTGGATGTTTATGCTTAAATCACAAAACACTGTGGTTTGGAAGAGAAAGAAAACGACAACAATTTGCACTGAATTTGTCAGGTGTCATTTCTGAGGTGTAATTTGCACTGAATTTCTCGAGTGTATTGGTTGATCTATTTCAAAGAAACTACGACCAGGACGGAAGCTTCTCACACAAATTCCCACCGTCCCCCTCAACCCCTCTCATCCCCTCTCCATATCTCCCGACCCAACCTGCCCCCTCCCCCTGATTTAAACTGAAGTCTCTCCATCAATTTGATTCTATTCAACTTTATTTCTGTTTACAACAAAACATTACAAATCAATTATAATCATTTACAACAATTAAGGAATACATATTGGAAAGAGAGAGGTCAACTAAAAAGCAATGCTTGTACAATTGTGGACCCCTCAAATGATAGGAATAAGGATTAATTAAATTAACAAATTTGTAACTACATGTACAATGTTCAGTTAGCCCTGCTCAGAGTGAATTGGACGATGACGTCCCATCAGCTTGCATGTAATTTTTTGCTGCTTTTGAGATTTGTGCATGCAGTGGTATTCCACAAAGTCCGATATGAGCAAACTGTGACGCCATGGGAACTCCTAATAAAGCATCTTTAATTAATACAAAATGCAGAAATATTGGTTTTGTAGTGTCAACCTACATGTAGCTATGAGATAATTATGCAGCTCTCCCCCCCCTCACACACACACACATACACACATTGCTAAACCATTCAATTCAATCCAAAGTTTATTGATTATAATCCAAACAAATAGGATCATTCTCACGGTTTTATAATCAACTGCTAACAGATTTCGCAATTATAGAGTTTACAACAAAGATAATTGAGTGCAAATATCAATATTACAATAACCGGGAATGCTAAATATTAACGTACTCCCACATGTCTCTTTTGGAATATAATACAGAGATGAGAATAAATTACATTACTCATAATACTTTTTACACCTTTCCTTCTTCTTTCTCCTCTCTGCATGATAAAAGTGCTATTAAACTGTAGGCAAATATGTTGTTCATGTAGTACATGGGAATCTTATTTGGCATGAACACCTTCAAAGATCATTATCTCAGTAGGGGGCAATACCGAAAATGCCCCCCATGTATCGCCTGACCCCCCTCACCTTGTAACACTCGATATCCCTTTGTTAGTCCAACCCCCACTGTCCTTCCCCTTCTTTTGAGAAGACAATAGGGATGGAAGTATGGATCAAGACTTAAAGATGCTATTGTTCGTGATTCCTAGAGCTAATACAATCAGGATAAACATTGAGGGTCTAGGGGGCAGTCTTTGTTGTCGTTACAATCAATGAACTGTTGCCCATTATCAGAATGTAGTGGGCATTGCAGGCATAGTTGGATATCAATAGTCAGAGTAGTTACAAGTACATGAGGCTAGTGCTGTAACCAAACGTTTAACCGTCCGGTATCCGACCGCCGATGGCGGATTCCGTTTTCAATTGGACGGTTTCGTTTTCCCGTTTTTTTTTTTTTTTTTTTTTTTTTTTTTTTATAAGTTTCGATTTATGCCCCTCCGCCTGGCACTATGCCTGGCAATGTCTCCCAGCTCAGTAATCTGTTTTTTGACTCACCACTCCGAAACTAAAACAACACTCCAATTTGTCTGTCATCTTGGTTTGAAAGTAATCTTTGTAATAGATTTCAATATGTACTTTATAATAAAAATTCATCCAACTTTTACACATGGCGTACCACAAGGTTCTATCCTAGGTCCTCTACTGTTATTTATTTACATTAATGATCTTACACATTCTTCTAAAAACGATATTGTCTATATTACTAATACGCAAAATCGCCGCGGGGGGTCCAAAACGGGGCAAAACGGTTCCTCAAAAACGCCTTTCCCCGACCGCGCCCGCCTCCGCCGTGGCTCGGGAACGGCGACACAATTACACGAGGCATGTCTCCCGTAACCCGCGTGCCACGTCGACCCCGCGATCGACGTCCATGCCGTTAAACGTGGTATTCGAGGTTCCGGGGAGGACGGGTGGACGAGAGCACGGCGGGCGTGGTGGAGTGCAAGGAGGCGATGAACCCGTAAGAGCGAGTCGGCAAGGCGTGCTCCCGCCCTCTGTCTAATTATCAAAGAGAGACGAAGAGACACACATTGGACGAGAATCCACTCGCGTCAACGGGTGTAGCAAATCTTATTGTAACGGGTGTGCGGCGTACCTCGAGCTAGGTCTCTTGCTATAGGATACGCTTTGTAGCATGTAAGAGAATTACACATTAACAGATGACTCACCCGGGTGATGGGATGTAGGAAATGCACGCTCTCACGGGTTGGGCTTACCCGTGTTATGCGTCTTTATATAGGATATGCTTTGTAGGCCAAGCGGACCTGCTGTGTGTGCGAACGTACGTGTATAATCTGTGCGATGATTCTACGCTCGCCGTCACACGTACAGCTCAGTCGGTTGGCGACTCTGATTCTATGATGATTGCCGTGATTTGTATATAATTTACGTGAATAGAGGTATGCAAGCAGGGTTACTTTGGTATTATTCTGTCCATGTTTACTGAATTTTGATAATCATTCTTCAAAGTAAAGTTTTCACGTGACTGACAGTTCAGTTGCAAACACACACGTTTTGCCACTGCAGCTGAGCGCTGCTGTCGGAGCTGTGACTGAGTGTGTGAGCATGGAGTAGCTATGCCTGTCCATGGTGTGAGGAGAGTCGAAGCTAAACAACACTTTGAAATTGCTATTATTGCCCCGATTTCAATATAGTTTCGTGAATAGACTCATAGAGGTATGAAACCCGAGCTTAGATTGTGATTATTCTGGCCATGTTTAGTTGTATACTGAATTTTGATAATCATATTTCAAAGTAAAGTTTTCACAAGAAAATGATACTGATACTGATAGACAATACTTTTACTATGATACAGTTCTTGCATCAAATCAATGCATTAAAACGTTTTTCAAAGTGTGTGTGTGTGGGGGGGGGGGGGATCAGGTAGCTCAAAACGAGTTGAGTGCAGGTGTTGTGTCCACAGGGTTCAACGGGCTGAATCCCCGAAAGCTCACGGGTTTTAGGCATTACGGTCAGATGAGCATATTTTTAATACCTTATTTGTGGCACTGCACTGACAGGTCACTTATTGGCGTAGGTTCCATAGTAGAGTTGCGTACCAACTACGCTGAGAGTACGATGTTCTACATTACTATACCCTGAGGGACGCAAAGGGTACGCAAGATGGACGCAAACAAAATTAGCCCAAGAAAGCACCCGAAAGTTGAAAAAGTAGCCCCCGAACATCTGATATATATAGATCGAGCCCCCGAAAAAAAAAAACCTTTCACTGGATTCTACGCTCACAGTCACACACACAGTCGAGTCAATTTGTGCACTGCATGCAGATGGCTGCTACATATTGGCATATTTTCGCGTAAAATCTTTACTTTAAAAATGATTACCGGTATACAAATTTTGTGAACAATGCCAACATAATCATAATCCAAGCTTCTGCTTTTGTACTCTTTTCATGAAAACTACATTGAAATCACAACAATAATAATGCAAATAAATCGTACTTTGTTACGGTGAGCCATTCATGGTCAAACAGCATATATTATAAAAATTGTCTATATAAAAATAATCTAATATTATTTTCGATAGCACATAGGCATATCTATTTAACCCCCCACCCCTGGCCCTCCCCTAGAATCCCGTGGATTTTCCACGGGTCCTGCTAGTTACTATTATTTGTGACAAGTTCACAAGCACAAATCAGCGCCTTCAAATGCACCTCGCAGTTAAATGAAAGTCCTTCCCGCTTTTGCACACGGACCTGGCTTGCTGCCGACAGAGTCGGTCAAAAAAAAAAAAAAAAAAAAGATTTTTTTTTTTTTTTTTTTTTTTTTTTTTAAATCGTTTAACCGAAAACCGTCCGGTTTTGACTGGCGGTTAAACGGAATTGGAGATATCCGTGATATTACAGCACTACATGAGGCCATACATATCTCTTTAGGTTGAAGGGTATAACCCAGCTGGACATTGCAAACTTAATTTTATCATTTATCAAAGGTTAATGGCCTGCTTAATTAGATTATAGAAAATGGCAATGGCAATGATTTACTCTGCATGCTACTCAATTGTTCTGATGTTTGACAACTTCATTTTGTTGTTAATTTGTGTTGTCATTTCGTTAGAATGACCTTTACAAGTATTTCATTTGTTTCCACATCAATGCCAATGCATGACTATAAATAAAGCATTGTATATGGAATAGGTTGCTGAAGTATTTTTTTTTTTTTTTTTTTTTTTGGGGGGGGGGGGGTCATAATTAGTTTGGCAGAAGAAAAAATATAGTTCAGCTTTGAGGGGAAAAAACAAGATTTCAAAAACTAGGTAGCACGACATGTTAGGCAGTCAGTGGCAGGTCAGCCAGCCAGCCATCTGCTTGTTCATGAACATGCATTTTCAATTTAAAAGTAACGTGTATCAGTTATTGTCAAAATAAAATCTGGCAAGAAATGTCTTTATCAGCTTATATGGTAATCTGACAAATGATCCTTAAAAGCTTTATTGCTGAAGTTTTATATTCTTTTTGATGTCCACACACTTTAATATCTATTATCTTGTACTCATTACAACTGTTTTCCAGTATGTACATTTATTCCCCTGTTGCTGCACGATGATTCACTATACAACGTTTCTTTATACAAGCTACGTTGAATTTTCTATAGTGTGAACAGGCTACTCGTCGCCAGATAAATGAGTAGATGGAAGATCCTGATTAGATTAACCCAGAGTTTTTGACCTGAATTTGCCTACTGCTAAGGTCATGTGATCAATCATTCAGTAATTTAGATGGGGACTTTCAGCAAATTAAACTGAGATAGAGATATTCACACCTTTATAGGCCTGTCCTCATTAGCTCGAGATTGCCAAATATCCTGCTATTTGAACTATCCCGATTGCAAATTATCCAGTTGCAATTAGCGGGATGTTTGGTCGAGATAATCATCCCAAGATATGTTGGGTTGGTTTGCAAAATATCCTGCTACTTGTCCGGTGCGTCTTCACTAGCCCGAAGACTCCCACTATGCGCGAACGATGAGCAAAATACAATGTATCTCGAGCTCGAGTTTCAAGTTTTGCGGTCAAGTCTCGAGCTGATGAAGACACGATTTGTAACTTCAGGATTATTTCCCAAATCAGAAATAGCGGGCTATTTGGCAATCTCGAGCTGATGAAGACAGGCCTTATGTTCCTTTGAAATCACAGGGTATTGTATCACACTTCATGCATTTCATGAGGAGGAGAGGAAGAGGGTGAAAACTAGCTTGCTAGGTGATGCCTTGCTTAGAATTTCAACTCCATGTAGACTCTGGAATTTGCAGGTTCTGCTATATACATGTGTAGTCTGCAAGCAAGACTCTAATTTGACATTTTACAACAATTCCTAAAGCCTTGAGCAGAGCCTAGATCTGTCAGTTTCTGGCTGTGGCAAATGGGAGCGGCTAAAGTATGGAGAGCCTATTGAAGTCTCACAGTGCAGACACTGTTTTAAATGCATGATGACTGACACAGGTTTGTGCCTGCAAACTAGGTTCTTGAGCCACTCCCGCTACTCATCCTCTCCAAGCGCTATAGTTGTCCTTAGAACTATAAGGCCATTACAAAAAATATACATGTTTAGCGGCCCGCCCGCTTCCTTTTGGGGGGCCGCCTCCTATTTTTTAAAAATTGTTTTGGATTTATTTTTATTTTTTATTTTTTTGTGGAAATTGTTTTGATTTTTTTTTTTTAAGAAAAAAAAAGGTGAAAAACACTGCTAAAATTGATCCATTTCTGATTAAAAAAAAAAAAAAAAAAAAAAATGTTGGCAGCCATCTTGAAAATAGCCCGACTGTCTGGGAAAATTTCTGTTGGGGAGTAAAAAGAGCGACGAATCTTGACACCGCCTAGCAGTTGAATCGTGAAAGGAATGCCTACTGCAGGGAAACACAAGATTAAACATTCTATACCTACAGTATGATGCATTATGTACAGTATGTATATTGTACATGAATGTGTGTAGGATGGTGAACTTCCTCTATTTGTTTTGTTTTTTCCTTTTGTCTGTGGAATTGAGCTTGAACGATTCAGCAGGTTTACCCAAAGACCATGAACATTCACATACAATGTACTCTGAAAGATCATTACGTGGGCATGCAAACCCAATGTACTGTTTCCCCAACATAAAATGAATTACATCAAAGATTTTTATTGTACATGGGCGTTTTATTGATTAGAGGCCGTGAATGTCCAAGCATCAAGTCAAGCAATTTACAAGTTCTCTTCATGTCAATTTCATTTTCATTGTGACATCATACTTGATGATGTATGTTACAAATAAAATAAAGAAAGCTGGGGTAATGATATGATTGCAGGGCCCTCAGAGAGAAAAGATGAGGCTACCCTGGGTAAACAAGACAGGCATAAGGCGCGTCCTCATCATCTCGAGATTGCAAAATAGCCTGCTATTTCTGATTTGGGAAATAATCCTGAAGTAACAAATCGCGTCTTCACTATCTCGAGATTCGACCTCAAAACTTGAAACTCAACCTTGAGAAAGTAGCTCGAGATATTTTGCTCAGCGTTAGTGCGTATTGCGAATCTTCGGTCTAGTGAAGACGCACGGGACAAATAGCTGGATATTTTGCCAAATAGTAGGATATTTTGCAAACTATCCCAAGATATCTTGGGATGACAATCCTGACCAAAGATCCTTCTAATTGCTACTTCGGTCTGATGAAAACACAAATTAGCTGGATAGTTTGCGATCAGGATAGTTCAAATACCATAGCTGGATATTTGGCAATCTCGAGATAGTGAAGACAGACCTATACAGTATTATAACAAATATATCTTGGACTTACTCATAATCAACAATTGATCATTTGAACAGTCTGTTCTTTTATTTAACGAAGGATGCTAATATACAGGCTATTGCTTGATTTCATCCACCATCACTTCTCTGTTCTGAGCTTTTTGTGTTCATTTAAATGTATTGGTCTTCAGCATATCAGGGTCACTTTTGTGGTAAAAGGTTTAAACCTACTTGTTGTATCACTTGTTTAATTGCTTTTAAAGGGGGTGTAGCATGACGAGACTACATGTCTTTCCCGTGGCCTGACTCGGGGGCCAATCGGTTACAATACGACTACGGATGACGCAACCGCAGTATTCATGTGCGTGCAACATACACAAACCAAAGCGTGAGGAGAACTTCGGTCTGTTTCGTGAACGCTAGCGCGCGCTGACCATTGATCAAGTCCATTCATTTACATGCAGGTGTCCAAAAGAAGTCGTAGATGGTGTTAACCAGTATTTGCCATGCTAGACCAGAGTCAAACTGTAACACATTGTTTTTTCTTGTTGTTTTCTAGGTGTCCCACATCCTTTCATGTTCATGTACATGTACATTTATTGGTCTCCAGCATATCAGGGTCACTTTTGAGATAAAAGGTTTAAAAAAACCTACTTGTTGTATCCCTTGTTAAATTGCTTTTAAAAAATACAGAATTCCATTTTCATCTTTCTCCATGAATCCGCAAACAAGATTCTAGGGAGGAGAGTGTAGTGGTCGAGTGGATAGGTCAATAGCAAGGTCCATGGTTTGAGTCCCGCCCGGCCCTAATGTCCTTTGGCAAGACATTAATCAACATTTGCCACACTCGACCCAGGTGATGTAAATGGGTACCTGGCAGGAATTCATTCCTTGAATTGCTAGAGTGAGTGTAATAATCGGGCAGTGCCAGGAGCGTCACAACGTGGCGGAGATGTGTGCTATATAAGAATCTTTTAATATTATTATTATTATTATTAAACTGTAACACGTTGTTTTTCTTTTTGCTTTCTAGGTGTCCCACATCCTCCCAAGCACAGACTGACGGTGAAAGAGGTCTATGACCTCTCCGGGAAGCCCAGACCAGAGGTCCTCAAACAGCACTTCCTACAAGAGGGACGGTTAGAAGAAGAGGTTGCACTTAGGATAATCAATGAGGGAACAGAAATATTACGAAAAGAAAGTACTATGTTAACGATAGACGCACCTGTTACAGGTAAGAATACTTGGGAGGTGTTTCACAAACACTAAGATCGACTTTAAGTTGAACTTAATTATGGCAGGCCGTTCATGCCACTGTTTGCTCTCACCATTTATTGGCATTGGTCTCTCGAGGGACGTTCAAATCATGGTAACAAATCTACAGAATTTACATTGTTTGATAATGTTCATTGAAGGCAAAAATATTATTTAAAGATCACAATAATGAGAGCAAACAGTGGCATGAATGGCCTGCCATAGCCAAGTCCAACTTAAAGTTGATCTTAGTCTTTTTTATGAAAAACTACCCAGGACATGCTATAGAAGGAAAGTAAAATGATAATGATAGAGGTATATATGTATAGCTAAGAGGGTCAAAACATATGAATGAAAGTACATGTACTATGCAAACAATAAATGTGTCGGTCCGGAAACTGGGCGCTAAACTGCTACTCCAAGAAAAAAGAAAAGGTCCCCTTATGGAAATTAATCAGATCTTTGACATTTCTGTTTCTAGAATTTCATACTTTACTTTTGTGAAAGCTCTCTGTAATATATTCCATGTGAATATTTTAATTTGATTGTCAACGATTTGGAGCTTCCAATTCTTTAGGCCTTTCTAGCAATATCATTTAGAAGATGTGATTGAGGCTTTTGGTTGGAATTTTGTTTGTCTTGTTTTAAATTTGACTTATTGTTGACTTCCCAATTTATCCCTTTTAGGCCCGATCGATGCTAGGCAGTAAGTTTTTTTTGTAGTGTAACCAAATTTATTGCTTACATTTTTTTGAAGCGCCTGGATATGAACGATTCCATTCACCTGCTTAAAATAATTGTATTTCAATAGTCGGACTGCAAATTGCATATAATCTATGTGTTGTTAGGTAGGGGTTACCTTACAAAAATGGCATATTGGGCCACGGTTGCTAAAAACTATAAGCTGTAATCATATCATGTTAATAATATTAATAATATTCTGCTTTAATATATAGCGCTTAATACATCTACAATGTCTCTAAGCGCTTTACAGATATGCTATTACCCCGTCATTAGATTCAATACTTGCCCGCACACAATGTGTGCACAATCTCCACTCCCTGGCGAGCATCCCAGCCAGACTTTACTTGACGGGTACCCATTTCACATTTGAGTTTGATGCATCTTGATTTCACGTTTCCTTTCATGATTCTTTGAACTTATTTGCAGTATGTGGCGATATCCACGGTCAGTTCTATGATCTAATGAAGCTCTTTGAGGTCGGAGGAAGCCCCCACGTAACACGCTACCTTTTTTTAGGAGACTATGTCGACAGAGGGTACTTTAGCATAGAGGTAAGTTCAATTTCTCCAGAAAGTCGAATTCAAATGTGACTTTTTATGATGACTTACAGTAAACAACTAAATTTGATTTTTGATTTTGAATTTCTGATCTTTGATTTCGATTTTTTTTTGTAACTGAAGACCTAATGATGGACTGTTGAATTATTATTTTATTTGGTAAATCAAGTCACATAAATACAACAATATAACAAACATGAATTGAGACAAAATCAATAGAAAACATTACAATAGCAGGTGCAATATTGCAATAGCAGGTGCATCTGGTCAAGCTGCCCTGGTATGGAAAAAGTTAACCTAATAACTATGATCCGCAGACCTTCCTACCCAATTAAATGAGGGCCTTTGATGAATACTTTTTGATACAGCTTTAATATGTGACATTCTCAAGAAGCATGAATCGGGACAAATCAACTTTTCACAAATTTTAAAAATTACAAAACTTGGTAAGGGTATGAATAATTTAGTTGTAAACTGTGAATTGCTATGCGCTTCACATTCTGTATCTCGGTTGCCAGTCATTTACACTTTAAAAATGTACAAAATTTGGTTATGCGGCTTTTTACAGCGCCATATGTGAACAGCTTTATTGGTTATCAAGAGGACTTACTAACATTCACAACTTGAATTGAATTGAATTGAAATTTATTTCCATCATCATAACAATATATACAAAGATAAAATATGGAATTTCATAACATGTAAAAATATCAAAATTACATATAAAATTGACATAACAGCATTCAAAATATAAATGGAAAATGGTGCATCCGTAAAAGCCAGTAAGGCTTGACAATTGAATGCACCAGGCGCAGAAGTAATAATAACATATACTTGAAGAAGGAAAAAAAAAAAAAAAGAAGGGGAAAAAAAAAAAGGAAGGGGAAAAAAAAAAAGGAAAAAGGAGTATTAGTAATATAGGTGTGGTCTTAAAATAAATTATGCGTTATAAAGAGAGAGAAGATGTTTCTTGTAAAGTCTTTTGAAAGAATTATTAAATCCAACAGATTGTAAAAATGGAGGTAGAGAATTCCACATTTTTGGACCAACATAACGGAGAGAATCGGTTAGTATATTGGACGAAGCATTCCAATGATGGAATTTATCAGCATTTCTTGTGTAGTGGGTATGGACCACATTGTTAAGACTAAATAGGTGCATAAGGTTTGGAGGTAGTGAGTTTGAGAAAAATTGTTGCATCAATGAGGCAATTTGCAATTTATTAATATCATAAATATGTAAAGTATTGAATTTTCTAAATAAAGGTTGTGAGGGAGCTAAGAAAGGGGAATTTCTTTGTCACTTGCAGTGACAAAGACATAAAAGGAAATTCGATGAAGAATTGAGATGAAAATTTGTCATCAATTCATATTCAAGATACTACAGTATGAGTTCTATTCATCACACCATACACTGTATGCTATCGCCATCTTTGACTAAATAAGGACATTTTCAGCAGCAGAATTTGTTAACACTTTGCTGTACAACCATTGCTTTCCAGCTAATTTAGATTTTCTGTAATATACACAGCAAGTTGCTATCTACCTTTCGTATATCACAAAATCATTTTCATTTATCCAAGTGGTATCGCGCATGATTATATTTGCTTGAAAATCCATTAAATAAAACCTCATGAATATTCCTCCATTTTCCGCGTGTTTGTTTAGAATCATCAATTTTTATAACAGTTTTAGATAAAAAAAAGTCCATTAAAAAAAGAAATATGTGTCATACACCTTTTTGACAATTAGAATCCATTTTAGTTCATACTTTTCTATGATGTAAATTTATTGTGAAATTCAATACCGAAGTTTGATGCATATAAACAGAAAATGGTAAGCTGGAGGCTTAAGTTTAGCAGTTATGAAATCACTTAGTATCCGTTCTAGAGCAATTGAGGCTGCATAATAACAAGAATAGTATTTCAAGTGCAAATATCTGAACCTCGGTGCAAAAAAAAAGATAGCTGTTTAAATAGCAATTTTCATGTTTTCCTTGAGGACATAAACATGGGATAATCATATAAGGAGGGTAATTTTCTTTGAACATACCAAACATTAGTACATTTTTTTCTTGAAATATTTGCTAACATTATGCACATTTCGAACTTGGGAGTAGGCTTTCAATATGCACATTTCAAACAAGAGTAGACTTTCAATATGCACATTTCAATTTAGGAGTACTAAGACTTTAAGGCCCGAATTCACAAAGGAGGTTTGTCGACAAACCTCCTTTTGTTTCGCCAAACCTCCTTTTGTTCTTTACAAACCAGGTTTGTAAAAAACGCGTAAAAACGAGTCATATGACGTACGAAAACCAAGGTTTGTCGACAAACCTCCTTTGTGAATTCGGGCCTATATATAATGTGCACATTCAAACTTAAGTGTAGACTTTCAATAATAATTCCTATAGATCTTTAAATATTTTAAAATAACACATTGACTTATCTTTCATCCTGCCTACACTAAATTCTTAATACTACTTTCACGCCGTATTGAAAGGCATGCATTGAAGGATGATTTTCAGGCATAAACACTTGCTGTTGTCTAGCTGACCTAATTTGATCATTAGCAAGATCACCAGCATAAGGCTCTTCCGTACTGCCAAACCAAATTTCAAGCAGATATCTGTTACAAAAGTGAGGAGGATCAAGGGAGGATGGGAGAGAGAGAGAGAGGATGAGAGAAAGAGCGAGAGCGAGCGAGCGAGAGAGGATGAGAGAGAGAGAGAGAGGAAGAAGAGAGACAGAGTGAGCAAGAGAGAGAGGAGAGGAGAAAGAGAAAGAGAGAGAGAGAGAGATGGAGGGAGGGAGTTATAGAAATGAAAAATGAGTGGATTATTGAAATGTAGCGAGGGGTAGAAAGCACTCCTTCGTTATGACTTGGTTTTGACCTAGGAAGTGTCCTACGCTGTAGGACCGGAATTACACTGGACGGATGTGTGTGTGTCACGGATTGTTTCCATACATAATAACGTACACCATAATCCCGCATATTCTGTGTGTAATAATGCCTGGCAATGATGCTCTTACGAAAACATCCCAATTCTGATGGGTTTCATTGCATTTAAGAAGAAAATTATCCGGGGATGAGGGATGAATAATGTATGATATTAAGATGCAGAATGGAGTTTCATTCTCTTGAATTAATAATGGAATTGAAAGTTTACGGTGCACTGAATCGAAGGCAGAAGGCGCATCCAATCTGAATTATTTACAAGACAAAACTGCTCTCGAAAAGATGGAGACTTGATCTGTGTTGTATTACTTGCAATATAAAAAGTGCTTTTCTGTTCACGTGAGCTCATTTAGGATTTGGTGTTGTATGAATGTGACTATGTCACATTGATGTTAAAGGGATTGCGTATCTTTGTCTCAGATTTTAAACAAAATCCAGAATTTTGCTCATGCTGCAATCATAATTATAAACCTTTAGGGTAGTCAGGAATCCCATGACTTTTACAAGCCGATCGGCTGTCTGATTATCAAGATATTTATGATTGGAATTCAAAATTGCATAAACTGTTTTCTGTTTTCTGTTTGCTTGAAACTACTGTATGATGGCCCATATTTTGCACAGGCTTTTAAAAAACTTTTTTTTTAGTACAGCTTGTTTTCAATAAAATGTTTTTAAGTATTGATCATGATAATAGCTGCGAGCCTTACACAACTGAGGGAGGGGGGAAAAGAGAGAGAGAGAGAGATAGAGCAATTAAGAGGAATGTTTAGGACTATGATTTTACTTCTACAAATTGCTGTATTTTGTTTTTATTGCAAATTCACTTTTCATTTTATTTTCTGGACCCCAAGGAAGAACAGTTTTGTCATAAAAACAACGCTGAGGGGGGGGGGGGGAGAATGAGAGAGACAGAAAGAGAGAGACAGGGGAGGGGCTAAGAGAGAATGAGAGAGAGAGAGAAAGGGAGAGAGAAAGTGAGAGTGTGTGTGTGGGGTAGGGGGAGGAGGAGAAGGGGGAAAGAGAAGGGGGGGGGGGGCAGTTTCTGTTGACAGACTGGTGTAGTGATCATATTATAGCTAGGAGGCTATTGACCCAAACAAGACCTCACATCAGTGGAGGTAAGATATCATTCATCAAGACATCTTGCTCTTTTCACCACACCTGAAGAATAGATTACTCACACACACACAATTTTCAACTCGTCACCCGGTTGAGGAAATCTAGGGAAGAGAGATGGAGGAATAGAAGGAGAAAGGGAGAGGAAGGGAGAAAGAAAAAGAGAGAAATGGAGAGAAGTTGAAAAAGAGATGGAAAAGAGAGAGAGAGAGAGAGAGAAAGAGAGAGAAAGACAAAGATAAAGAGCACGAGCATAATAGCTAGAAGAGAATCATGACCCAAATGAGCAAAGAATTAGATACACATTGTTACATATGTATTTTCAATTTGGACAATCTTTGATTTGAATGACAAAAGTGGTTTACATCACTCATTATTGCGCAATAGTACTACAACATTTGGGATAATGTATAATCCATTACCAAGTGAAAAAGATGTAGAAGGCAGGCAAATAGTAATACAGACAGGCAGAGATTAAAGGTACCAGTCTACCCTGATATTAAGTTGGTTAAAATAGAAGTAGAAAAATGAGAGGAACAGGTCAGTGACAGTTTGAGCAAAATCTGATTAAAACTATGAAAGTTATGAATTTTTGAATCAAACACAAATTGTCATCTTGCAAGTTACACTCCTGTTTGCTCTGTACTAAAAAAATATGATTTTAAAAATGTTTTCCCTAAACAAAATAACCAATCGTACATGCACCCTAATTGTAATTATTGCAAATATGTTTCCAACCTCTGTATGAAACAAATAGGTTCCGACATCAATATCTAAGAAAATAAAAGATTACAACATTTCTGTAAAGAGTTAATTGGAGAGGACCTTAGTAGATAAATCACATTGTTGCCAATTTGTGTACATCACTGATGACAACTCAAAAGATTCACAACTTTTCTACTTTTAATCAAATATTGCTCAAACTTTCACAAATTTGTCTCTCTCTTTCTTGTTTTGCGCTTTTATCAGTACCAGGATAATAATTACGGTGGACTTTAAAAGCAAAGTGTAGAAAGATCTAGTCGTGCTTAGAATAATACTGGGAAGCCAAGTCGGATTAAATTTTCGCTTGCCTATTCCTTCAATCTTTAATTTCTTTTTGGGTTAGTTCTCTTTCGCTCTTGGGAGAGACCTTCTCGCAAAGTGAAATGAAAGGTTGATACATTACAGGATAGGGAGTTGAATAGTCCGCAGAGACCCGTCTAAATCTCATCTATTATGGAAATGATTTATTGTTGTGGAAAAAATTGGGTTTAGGTCTCACACGGGGAAATCATTTACATTTTTTAAAGGGACGGTCTGAAGTTCAAATGCTCAAAATGCTTTCATCTTATTTGTTCAACATATGTACAAAGATGTATTACTGTAGGTAGAAAGCGTATACACGGGAGCAGTGTGCGATTGAGTTCCCAAAAGCTAAAAAACCGCTCTGGTAAATTGAAAAAGAGATGTGGTACAAAAAAAAACAATAAAATATTTGAATATCACTGTAATAAACAAAATCCTTAAAGGTACCATGTCCCATTTGCAGACCCCAAAAATGAAAAGGTTAAATTCCAACGGCATTTGAAAGATGATACTAATTTAGAACTTCCCTCAAAACGAAAGGGCTTGAAAATTTAAGTGGGAAATAACGACCATTAGTTGTCAAAACAGAATTTGATGTTGGCTGCAAGTGGGACATACATGTAGTACTTTAAAAGAGTTTTTAAATTAATACTCCATTGCATACAATAAGATTAGCATACTTTCACTGAAATTTTGAACTGTTTGATTTTAGAACAAAAATGTAAGTGGGAAAGACAGAAGTGTACTACATTATTACTTGCATACAAGAATTCATGCAAATTTATAAAAGACACATATGTCATATTTAATTTTGCGACACACATGTACTTGTAAGCTGGAACCACATGAATATTTTGCAGCCGCATATACAATTACAGAGATATGAAATATATACATTATATAGGGCTGCCGTTCCACCCCCTGAAAACAAAAAAAGGAGGGTTTTTCTAAAAATGATGAAAAGTGTTGCAGTGTCCGGAGAAATTTCAATCAGTGAAATGGGTTGCAGGGTGATATTCCACTTCAGATGATTTGATATTTTCCCATTCTTCCATTAGGTAGATGGGTATAGTCTAGAAGCAAACTACGATTCATTGGTCATATCTTGCTCTTTATGGGTCTGTTCAAACATAAATCCACCATGTTTTATGTCCTTTTTGACGTTCTTAGGCTCTGTCCATGAATATTATGCTCTTAGTGGGTCTGTTCAAACATAAATCCACCATGTTTTATGTTCTATTTGACGTTCTTAGGCTCTGTCCATGAATATTATGCTCTTAGTGGGTCTGTTCAAACATATATCCACCATGTTTTATGTTCTATTTGACGTTCTTAGGCTCCGTCTATGAATATTATGCTCTTAGTGGGTTTATTCAAACATACATCCATGTTCTGTTTCATGTTTTATTTGACTTTCTTAGGCTCCGTCTATGAATATTATGCTCTTAGTGGGTTTATTCAAACTTTTATCCACCATGTTTTATGTTCTGTTTGACGTTCTTAGGCTCTGTCTATGAATGTTATGCTCTTAGTGGGTTTATTCAAACATACATCCATGTTCTGTTTCATGTTTTATTTGACTTTCTTAGGCTCCGTCTATGAATATTATGCTCTTAGTGGGTCTATTCAAACATACATCCACCATGCTCTGTTTCATGTTCTATTTGACCTTCTAATGCTCTCTCTCTGAATTTTGTGCCTGTGTGATGCAGTAACATGACAGGTTAATGAAAATGCTAACTATTAAACCGGGGGGCAGGATACTAATCGGTGATGAATTTCACACTGTTTCATTTGATGCATGTATGTATAGTGTCATGCACTTGAAACAAATGGTAGTTAGCACTCATGCATGCATGCCATTTGTAAAGCAAATGTCTGATACATGTAACTCGTTTCTCAGGTTTTGACTACTCTACACATGTTTTAACCATTTTTTAAATAAAAAAGAGCAAACTGATTGTAAGTACTTATTTTTAGTAGTTTTGTATCAAGCAGGCATATATATATTTAAAGTTACAAGTGTTTTGATACTAATGAATTTCTGCTTTTAGCATTAGGGCGCGTCCACAAAACGCAGAATGGTGCAATGTACTTGTGCACTTCTGCCAGTCAACTTTGTAAAATGACCACAAAGTGTAAAATATAAGCATGATATCTATTCTTAGTAGTTTTGGGATAATTTAAGACACCAGATTGCATGTGCTTGTAAGAAAAAGAAAATATACTTTAAGCTACGGTCACAAAGGTTTGTATGAATCTCCGTTTTTCCTTTGTCTTTCCGAATTTCCATTGTCTGAAAATCGTTCGTACGGCGTTCATAGCAGTTTGTAATGGCATTTGTGACCGAGGCTTTAGATAAAGTTTGATATATTTTTCTGCAATTGTAGTTTGATTGGTTGAGGAAGAGAGAGCATAGAAAGAATGGATAATATGAGTTGAGTGAAGAACTGATCCCAGGAACTAGGTGCAGTGCAGTTTTTTCTATGCATCAGATTCGTAGGAGGACAAAAAATGGACAAAACTGAATGCCATTGATAATGATATTGGTCATTTGTATTGATCTGACGGTAACCGAACCGAGACTAGACGGCAAACATCAGTGGTGTATATACACGATAACTGTGTATTTGCTCAAAGAGCGTGCTTTTTATATTGCGTGTAAAATGTGTAATAGCATTTGAGTGCATTTTTATGATCACACACACGCACACACACAAATGTTGGCTTTTATGCAAAGCCTGGGAATATTAGAGCCACTTAGCTAATTAACCAGTGTAAGTGATGCACTTAGTCTTCATTACCTAACTGTAATCATTACAGTTTATACTCCACAAAGATCTACCAGGTACGTGATGCCAGCTATGGATAATAAATCTTCTTCTTCCTCTTAGTTCTTCCACCCCTTCTCCTCCTCCTCCTCCTCTTAGTTCTTCCATCCCCTTCTCCCCCTCCTCCTCCTCCACCACATCCTCCTCTATGTCCTCCTCTATGTCCTCCTCCTCCTCCTCCTCCTTCTCCTCCTCCTCCCGCCCCTCCTCCCGCCCCTCCTCCTCCCGCCCCTCCTCCTCCCGCCCCTCCTCCTCCCGCCCCTCCTCCTCCCGCCCCTCTCTCCTCCCTCTCCTCCCTCTCCTTCCTCTACTCCCCCTCCTCCTCCTCCTCCTCCTCCTTCTCCTCCTCCTTCTCCTCCTTCTCCTTTATCTCCTCCTCCTCCTCCTTCTCATGCAGTTCACCTGATCTGAGAATTGTACATTTCTCTATCTTTCTTACTTAAAATATGAAGCATGCACAAAGGAGGAGGTAGTTCTCTTTGCACTTGGACTCTGTGTGTAGGTTAGCCCTTTCTTTTTAAAAATCCAATCCTGAAGGTTTTTTTGATACAAAAATGTATTTCCTGTACTCTTCTGAGCATGCTGTCAGGTTTAATTTTTCAAAGGCAGAAATCATTGTGAGCTGTAGAAGGATAATAAGCTGAGCAGTCCCATTCTCCTTCTCGCGGTGTTATAACCTGCTAGTGCTACTAGGCATGCTGTTCAATATTGACCTTTGGATTAACACAAGAGGTAGAATTGTTTAATACGCTGTCTACACAAAGATCAAATCGTATTTTCCAGCTTGTTCCTTCTACTACACTTTGGGTTGAAAATAATATCGAAAGTAAAGATGATTCTCACGTTTATGTTATTTCAAAATAATTTTGACTATCCCAAAGATTCATGAATTTGTAATCAAGGCAATTTTTTAAAGTATTATTATGTAGGATAAATTTCTTTTCAGAGTAAAGTAAAAAAAAAAAAGAAGATTTTATAATTTTAATTTTTTTAAATTTTATTTATTTTTTAAATTGAAGTGCATTTCTTATCCTTTATAAATTGTTGAAGCCAGCAAGAAGGTTTCATTACCATTTTCATATTCACTGTTTAACCCATTATCTACTGGAAACGGATTGTCTTTTATTAGACCTCTGGAAAATGGAAGAATTCAGTAGTTATCAGGTTAACAGCGGTTAGTTTGGACTTGGACCGCACTCCATGATACTTTAATGTGAATGGTATCAGCAACCTACTTTGAGTCCAGCGCAGAAAGACCAGAAATTCTGTCCTATGAAAGAAATCTTTTGTTTGTATACAGAATTAAATATTTTCATTTTGATGGTCTGTAGGCCTTTAACAATGTCATAGCAGGAGGTAATTTATTTGAAATATGAGAATAAGGCATGGCCTTCTATGGAAACTATGAGGCCTGTCTACATTAGCTCGAGCTTGCCAAATAACCCGCTATTTTCAAACTTGGGATATCATCCCAAAGCTCGAAATTGCATATTCACAAACCATTTCGCTCATCACAAACTAGCTCGGATGGGCGTAAATTAGACCGCTATTTCCCAAATATTTTGGAAACAAGACCAATATTTCTTGGGATATTTTTTCTCGACCAAATATCCCGTTAATTGCAACTGCGGGCTGATGAAAACGCAAATTAAGTTAATTTGCAATCAGGATAGTTAAAATTGCGGGTTTTGGGGCAAACTCGAGCTGATGATGACAGGCCTATGGAAACAAAATATATGATGTGATCATTCTGACAACTTCATGAAAGGCAGCATGATGCGAGGTGCACTGTCTGCAGTATTCACTTCAGACTGTTAAAAAAAAAAAGGGTGTTGAGTCTGTGATGAAGACTATGATGAACGAGTGAGCTAGGGGGCAAATGTGAGGAGTCCCCTTAAAAACCAATTATTGACTACATGGAGACAAGGGTGTGCTATACTAATGAAACTCTCCCACTACTTGAATATTATGCATAGTAGAGAATGTAGGGGAAGAAAGAAATGAGGCAAATTGACAAAGCTGACATATTGATTTGTGCAAATTGTATCTAATTACTGCTGTGCAAGTTCAGTAGCATAGTTAACGCATGAGAAACCTGGTATTGTTTGCATGGGACATGCATAACTGCAGGTTATTTGCATATTTTACATAAAACAGTGAGTTGTGAAGGAGAAAATGAAACTAAACTACCGGTAGATTGTTTACAAGGTTCATGTAATGCATGATTGTCCACAAGAATTTATATAAATAAATGTACATGCACCGGTACTAATGAAATAGAGCAAATAACAGGATTGTCAGAGAAATTGTTTATTATGCATAGTTATTCTATTTCCTTCTTAATTCTGCTGTCATAATTATAAAAAGAAGAATAATGATTCATGCTGTTGCATATATATAATTGTATAAATGCAGCTAGAATAAATTCTGGTACAAAGGTCTGTGAAGCATATTGGGTAAACAGCTGTCATTATATTCATCTGTTTTTTTTTCTCCTCTAATTTTCCCCTTTGAGCAGCGAGTTCTGTTTGGAATTGATTTTTAGACTTTACAATGTAGACTTTAAGGGAGCAATGAATGCAGCTAGCGGAGCTGAAATAATGTAAAAATGATTCATTTTGTAACTTGCTTGCCTGGGTACAGGGACTGAGGCAGTCTGGGCATTTGACAATCACTCAATGCATTATTAGTGGAACAATAGGTTGGATATGACTCTTGCCTAATGAAAGTGAGTGTGAGGACTAAATAGGACAAAACAGAGAGAGAGAGACCAAGGGAGGGAGATGGGGAGAAAAGGAAAGAGAGACTGAGAGAAAGAGAGAAGGAGAGAAAGAGAAAGAAAGAGAAAGAGAGGAGGAGGAAAGAGAAAGAAAGAGAGGAGGAAAGTGAGTGAGAGAAAGAGAGAGAGAATGAGAGTGATCCACCAAAAACACAGAAATAGAGAGATGGAAAAAAAATAGAGAGAAGGAGGGAGAAAGAGAGAGAAGGAGATGGCTGATAAGGAAAGAGGGAGGGAGGGGTGGGGGTGGTGATGGAATAGGTAGATAGAAAGATGATATACATGTATACATTTAGAGACAGAAAATTGATATGGAGAAGTAGAGAAAATCAGAGAAAATCAGAGAATTAGAGACAGAGAAATGAAAATGTTTTTCTAGTGAAACACAATAAGACAAACACTAACCAACAGTGTACATTTTATGTGTATTTCTCAACGTGCCCTTTTGAAATGTGAGAATAGATTTATGCGTAACATGTTTGTAGGAGAAGGCTTTTAGAAATATTAATGTTGTTTATTGCAATAGACATTGGAACGTAAACTTGATTTCATGTAGTAGTGGAGTAAGTCTGTATATCAAGTGGTCAGTTGATGATGAAAGTCGTCTTTATGAGAGTCGGACCACATCATCATTTTTGTCCTTGAAATCTAGCGATTGAAAGCCTCCACCAATCTCAAAATAATTTCCAATTTTCTCTCATGGTCGTTGATTCCAAAACTAATTCTCATTTTCATCTGCGCCTCCTTTAGAAGCAACAGTCCACTGCATTTTTGCTTTCTCTCTCTTGTTATCTCTCTATTTCTCTTTCTTTATATCTCTCTTCATATCTCTCTATTTCTCTCTTTGTGCTTTCATCCACTTCCTCTCTCATGCCCTTCCTCTCTCTCACTCTTTCTTGGTATACAGCATCATTCTTTTGGTATTTTTCTATTACTCCTCATTTTTTATTTTTTCGCATCTAAATTTTGATCACACTTGCTCGCAAAATTTAGAAACAAGATAGTTCTGGGCAATGAGATGCCCGAATCTCCTCATATTCGTGCATTGAATCGACCTAATTTTGTCGGTATTCATGTAGATGCTTTCAGAGAGAGGGAGATAGAGGGAGAGAGTGAGAGAGAGAGAGTGGAAGGGAGGGAGGGAGAGAGATTAAAGCGACGCGATTTTGAAAAGAGCATTCGGAATGTTAAGAGTATTTAATCGCTCATCCTCTCCGTTTGCCTCCCCACACCCTCCCAATTACAATGCAGTACAAATGAGAGAAAATCTGCCTACTAAATCTGACAGATGCACTTGGCAGTGGTGCTAGTAAATTGAGTCGGAGTGATTCAGTTCCACATCCTGTGTTTGTGCAGTCTACTCTCCAGACACTCCTACTGAATCTCTCTCCTCTCTCTCTCTCTCTCTCTCTCTCTCTCTTCTTTGATAATAATGATCTTTAAAAAAAAAAGCTGATGCTTGTTAGTGTCACAAGCTGATGACACTGCCATTCCTTCCCACGTAAACACATGCACCATCATCCTTTGCTGAGGAATGAGAGAGTATTGAATGATTGAAGATGAGTAGGCGTTGCGGGGAGGAGACAATGAAAGCAGGGACTAGATGTAAGACTAGTCGTGTGACTGCTCGTTGAAGGTAGCCAACTTGAAAGGGGTACTCCTACAGGTTGTTGCGCAGAGAGCCGCTGAGTTTCGGAAGACGAAAGGCGGAAGAGATTTGAAGAAGACCCCGGAAAGTACCCCGAGTTAAGGCCTGGGCAAATTACAATTCCTCCTGTACAGACATACACTGCGGCTTGCCTCAATACTACTGGATATATGTGATTATGACATGTAATACTGCAAGGAATACTTGTAAAATATAACTTCTCTCTTAATTTTGTGTAAGGCTGTACAATTCATAACATCGTTATGTCGATATATATTTTTTTCTGTTGACCTTCCAACAGTGAAAATGATTTTCACACTTTCTGTACCCTAGTTGGATATGATAACAACCAAAGAGCAAAGAAAATAACTGCACATGATAGAAAGAAACTGCACATTTGACAAGAGGAAAGAGGGAAAGAGGGGAGTGAGTGAAGGAGGGAGAGAGAAAGAGAAAGAGAGAGATAGTGAGAGAGAGAAATAGAGAGAGAGAGAGAGATAGTGAGAGAAAGAGAAAGAGAGAGACAGAAAGAGACAGAGAGAGATTGCGTGAGTCTGTATTATTATGAAGGGGATTCATGTGATGTTTCAGTCTCTGTAGCATGCATAAAACATTTGACCTTAAGGAAGAACCTGTAAGATTGACTGCCCAGCCGTTGATATGGTTACACTGGCCAGATGTGATTGCAACGAGAGAAGCAACACAAAAAGAAAAGAAAAGCAAAAAAAGGCTTCCTTACTAAAAAGAGTTGTGGGGGAGGCAATATTGGAAAGAGGGGGAGGCAATATTGGAAAGAGGGAGAGGCAATATTGGAAAGAGGGGGAGGAAAATTGAAGGAGACAGACATGTACATGTAGAGAGAAAAAGACAGAGCGGAAGAAAGAGAGGGAGAGAGAGAGAGGGAGGAAGAGAGACAGAGACAGAGAGAGAAATGAATTAGATTGAATAAGGAGCAATAATTTTTACCAGGATAAATGTAGAGTTGGAATGAGAGAAGAAGAGGGGATGAGAGAAGAAGAGGGAATGAGAGAAGAAGAGGGAATTAGAGAGAAGAGGGAATTAGAGAGAAGAGAGAAACTCAGGGAACTCAGTAGAGCAATATTAGGCCACTAATGACTCGAGTTAGATGGAAAAAGTACTTTGTATTTAGTACTAGAGGAATGGGTAATATATATATATTCAGCTTCAGGAATGAAAACAGTGGCAGTTATATTATATTGAACTCTTTTATCATTACATTTTTGTTAATTCAAAGTCAAATAATTGTGATAGTCAAATAGTGTGGATACAAAATGTGAAAAGTGAAAAGTGCATGATCTAAAGCGAGGAGAGATATTTTTGAGAAAAGTTTGTTAAATGTGCATTGTTTCATATATTATAGAGACTGAGAAGGATATTGAAGATTAAGAAGAAATTATTTCAAGTCTATATATATTTGCAAATTTACCATTGTCTATATATGTACAGCTTTTTTAGTTAGAAGAATATCGAAAAAGACTGAGAAATACATTTGTCAAAATCTTTATAAAATAGCGATAAATAAAAGATAAAAAGATTGAATATTCCAAATTCAAAGATCTAAAATGTCTGTCCATAACATTGTAACAATTAATATACAATAAAATGTATACCAGTAACATATGCTGAAGATCATGTACTATTATAAACTCACTGCAATCCAATGTCGTCCATATGACAACCAGCAATAAAGGGCTTTAGAAACCACCATTATTACCTGTCTCTCTCAATAGACGTGTGATTTATGTCTGGACAATTACCATTGTATACTCACTGCATAAGCGCTAGACCTAAAAAGAAAGAGAGGGGAAAAAACAAACCTACCACCGATAAATGTCAAGCTGCTAGCGCGCAGAAAGGTATGAGCAAATGACCCATTTATCAATGCATGGTGACCTTTAGATATTTGATAGCAAAACGAGCCGCAAATTAGATCAATAAATATGGCTGGCTGCAAGTATCAATGAATGCAAGCAACTTCTTTTTTTCTTCTTCTGTGGTTGGAATTCCCGACATGTATATAGTCCCGTTTACACTCGTTTTAGGAATGTCCTCTTTTAGAAAGGACCGTTTCCATACCTGTATTGCTCATGGATAATTACAGGAATGTTTTGAATATTACATTATATTTGAGAAATATAATTGCATTTTTGTAGACACAAGAAAATGAATGTGCACTCACTGCACTGTTATTCATGTGAAATAGAAACATTTCCCAAGAAGCTAAAGATCAAGTCACTTTCAACATATCCAATTCAATTCAATTTCACTTTTACTGTTAAAAAGAAAAAGAAAGAAGAACATGGCAATAGTCCAGAGACTGATATTTTCATGTTTACAGTAAAATAAAAGGAAACAAGAAAAAGGGTTATAAAATATATATTGACGTACACTCATATCGTAGATCAATGATAATTAAAATGGAAGTGAATTCATGCATTAAAAAGATAATTTTAAACAGGAATTATTATATTGATTTCAATTGGATAGATTTGGATGCAAGTAATTCATGACAATGAAACGAGTCAATATTAAAACCTTTGTAGAGGCTTGGAGGCAGATATAAATTTTAAGGCATTTCTAAACCTATTTTTTGTGTTGATAGAATGGTTGATTTCTTTATTCGCTTACAATATGAAATGGCTGCATGCCTGGAATCATACTCATTTCTAAACCAATTTTTTTTGTGTTGATAGAATTGTTGATTTCTTTATTTGCTTACAATATGAAATGGCTCCCTCCGTGGATTCATACTCAGTGGCTGTGATTGTAATATTCAGACCTGTCACATCACATTTACATTCGAGGGGAAAAAACTCTGATTGCACATCTTGCATTTTCAAGGAGAAAACTCTAGGGGGTGTTTCACAAAGAATAAGATCGACTTTAAGTTGGACTTAACTATGGCAGGCCTTTAATGCCACTAGTTCTAAAACCGTTCATGGCATTGATTTATCAAGGGACGGATAAATCGTGGTCACAAATCTACAGAATTGACATTTTTTTTTTTAATAGTTCATTATTGAAAGAAAAAATATTATCTAAAGATCATTATTGAGAGACCAATAGCGAGAGCAACCTGTGGCATGAATGGCCTGCCATAGTTAAGTCCAACTTAAAGTCAATCTTAGTCTTTATGAAACACTCCCTAGGACTTGGTATTGGAAATCATTTCCCTTACAAACCATGATGAAGCTCTCTTCCTATGGGTAAGACACTGTTTGAATACAGCAATCTCTTGGCATTTCACGGGGAGAAGATAATAGTTTAGATGTATCAAACTGTACAGTTAGATTGACTGAGCTGTCATTTCACTTCGACAGGGGTTCTAATGTGAAGATTATTCTTACATCCTTTCCACACGAACCGATATCAGTCCTTCATTTGCTTTTGTCATTGGGGAACAGTTTATGAGTGGGATCTTGTAAGAAAGATGCAGATTTTTTTTCTTGCAAAGTTGAATCATTTGATTTAAGGCCATTTCTTCTGATTTCTCTGCAAATTCAAGACAGGTTTTTTTTCCTTCTAATTTTTGATTCCTTGTGACTGATTATCAAATCTTGTTGGACTTTGTCAGCCCCCAAATTATGCTGTATAGTTACATGTAGATAGGTGTATGGGATTGACTCCTTGTTCTTCTGATTTGAAATAAGATAAATGATTAAATCATTTTTTTTCCAATCCTCTTGAATTTTCTTTCTTTTAATCCATGTAGTCAGGACTACACGAATGTGCAAAGATTATATTCCACTGCATGTGTGTTGATAAGGTCAATTCCAAGCAATACTGAATGATTTTCCAGAGAATTCTTATATTAATGAATATATACAAACCATATACAGCTTGAGCTAACCACACAATTGAGTGGTCTCGCTTCTCTGTCTCTGAGAGGCTCCTCTCTGCACCGTCCTTGGTCTCTCCGCGATCTCATGAGCGTTTAACGCTAACTCTATGAATAAATAAATGGAATACAAAACACTTACACACCAATTTTTTTCTCAAAACGGCTAGGTCAAATTATAAAAGCTGCGATAAATTGATCACACATACACAATTCTTTGTGTTTATCGCTTTCACTGACTTAACCACTCAAGTCAAATTCAAAGTTCAAAGCGTTGTTTGACAAGGATTTGCGATTTCTTCATAGGGTTAGTTACGTTTTATACTGACTGACCTTAGACAGTGTGGAGAAGCCTCACAGAAGACCTGTTCTCATCAGCTAGAGTTTGCAAAATAGTCCGCTAATTCTGATCCAGGAAATTAGCCAGATTTCAAAATAGCAGGCTATATGGCATGTGAAGACGCAAATAGCAGGTTGTTTGCTCAGAAAATTTTTCCAAGATATCTTGGGCTAGTTTTGAAAATGGCCCACTATTTGGCAAAATAGCTCGCTATTTGTTAAGATAGCCCACTATTTGTGGTCCGTTTTCACCAGCCCAAAGACTCGCACTATGCGTAACAAAGAGCAAATTTCATGAGCTTGAGTTTTAAGCTGATGAAGACGCGATTTGTAACTTCGGGCTGATACACCGAATCACAAAATGGCGGCAATTTGGCCAAATTGTGGCTGATGAAGACAGACCCAGATATACGGAAGCGTGACCACTCGTAAGTGCGGTTTGCTCAAGCCGATAGATGAGTCTCCGTTATGTCTAGGATCTTTTGAGGCTCATTAGCTGGCCAGTATTCCCGCACATTTGTAGCTAGATCCAATTAGAAGTCTAATCATCTTTGAAATCTACATTGCTTAGAATATTAACATCGCTGACATCGATTCATTCATACTGTCGCGTTTACCAAGAAAAGGTTTTTTTAATGAGTGGAATGACCTGAGTGGATATAAAATGTTTAAGTTTGAAGAAGGTTATGTACATGTACACACTAAAAACAATGTTTAGTCTTAGATTAGTATAGAGTATCATTCCCAAACAATGCACTCTCATTTATATACACTCATTTTGTAAAGCAATGTAAGCGATGCTTACTATTCTTAATTAAAAAAAAGAAAATGTTGAGAATGCACGATATAACAATGTCGATCATGACTATATTAACATCTACCCCAGATTTGTGTGTATGTATCAAAATGGCATACAAGAAGAGTCCAGTTTAATGGCAGGTAGACAAAAATGCCTTCATTCGTGTCAGCAATGAGCGATGTGAATTGTTTCCCCATGCATGTGTGTACATGTAGAGTATATACTCAATAGACAGGTCAAATAGCAATATTTCTGTAGCCAAGCAAAGGTGAATAATTTATGCCTGTCGACTCTTTCGCATGGGCTGCATGCCAGCCAGCCAGCCAGCGTATGGCTCTGAGCGTTAGGATGGATTGATCAATGCATGAGCGCACACCAGAGGTCTCTCTCTCCCCTAACCACTAATCGCATCCATTATTCAGAGTCAAGGCTGTACCTATTATGTAGGAGGGGTGCACAGGGAGTCTGCTTACCCCCTCCCAAAACCACTCCCCCTCCACTCCCCCACCAACCCTCCCCACCCACCAATCGTCCCCCACCCACCAATCCTACCCCACCCACCAATCCCAGCCCAATCATTATTTAATATTAATTTCATCCATATTTCAGAGTCATGGCTACACCTGTTGTATCGGAGGGTGCATAGGGAGTCTGCTACCCCCTCCAAACCTCTAAACCTCCCCTCCCCCACCCAAACCTACCCCACCCACTCTCCCCACCACCCGCTCTAATTACTCCTTATTCCATATACAGTCTGTAGGAGGTGCATGGGGACTACCCTCTCCAAACCTCTCGCCCCTACCCACCCACGGTTAAGCCCATCCATTATTCTGAGTCAAGTCAACACCGCTCGTATATGAGGATGCATGGGGACTACCCTCTTGAAACATTTCGCTCAGCCCCCTCCCCATACCATCCTATTATTGTATCCATCATTCAAAGTTGAGGCCATGCATCTTGTGCATGTATGTATTTTAGTTTTGAGAAGTCTGCTACATAACAGAGCTTGGAGGCCCCCCTCTATGAAAGTCAGGTGGGGGGGGGGGGGGGGGGAGGGGGTTTCTAACCTCATGCTACCCCGCTCCCACCAACCAGTCAAGGCATTACAGCTCTTTTCAGAGCCCAGGTGGAGTCTTGGAGATTGGGCCCTGAGTGTTTTACTTATTCTAAAGCCAAAGGCAATCAAATTGTTTTTTTTGTATTTTCCCCCTCCCATGTAACTTTCTTAGTTTTATCAATGTCTTTATGGATTGACCTTTGCTACATGGTCAATGATTACTTAATGTTACTTACAAACCCAGGGCGGTCCACAAACAAAACATTCAAACATGTAAAATTGAGGCTTGGAAGGAGTATGAACTTTTGCACATGAAGCGTAAAGTCACTTGCACCTGGGGTCCAAGGCCTGAAGTGGGACCTGGAAGCTCTGACATTCTTCAACCCCTTTCATAGTGCTTCTATCGGAATCACACCGATGAATATACTGATAGAATTTGCCTGATGTAAACTTAGGTGAAACCGCCGCTTTCCCCTGCTGTCCCTTTCATACTGCTGGTGAAATTCACTCGCTGTGGTGAGCCCCGGCAGGAAGTGAAGAATTATTGCGCAATCGCTTGTTGGCTGCTGGCGCTTTAAAAAAAAAAATTCGGCAGGCAGTGCAGTGTGCAGCTAGCTATCCGGGCTCCTAAAAAAAGCGTGCGTACACTAGCTTTAGCCGGAACAAGATAACGACCTTTGACCATTTTCATCAGTGTTTTAATCAGCGTTTTATAGTGGTCGTTTTATCGGAGTCACACTGATAGAAAGAGAATTTCTTCTGCTCTTGAGCAGGAGAATTTCATCGCCTATTTTCTTTTCATCTGCTATTCTCCTCTGTAACATTCATATTTGCGGTTTCATCGGATGCGTCCGGATGCATCCGATGAAAACCAGGCCACTATGAAAGGGATATTAGATGCTTTCCAGTGCAATCTGAGCTATACTTTGAAGTATTTTCAACAAATTTATTCACAATGAGAAATAATTTCAAACTGAAAATCATCCTTTTTTTCTTGATCAGTATTCAAGAAGTTATTTGATCTCAGTGCTGGAAGTGGACATTTTCATACATTATTCCCATCTAGGTCTCACGTTACTCTCAGCGTGTCAATGCTATTCCTTTATGCCTTACTTTTGTGATGGCAATCGGGAAATCCCCTTCTTTTCCACAAACTCTGCCAAAGATGATGATGAAGAACAGCATTTGTATGGCGCCATATACAGTGTATCTGTTTCAGATAACATTCAAAGGATGAACTTAAAAGAGTGCTCACACTCTTTTACTAAAAAATTGAAATTTAAGATGTTCATCTTTTCATTTCAAAACAGTACATTTGTTGTATGATATTAGGAGAAATAAAATATTGGAGAGCTTCAAGCAAATTGATGGAAGTTGTGTCTTTTACAGGCTTTTGCTTTTTGTTGCTGATATATAATGCTTTTCCTGTGATTCCCGTGATATGCAAATTGGTATGGAGCTGTTCAGATATGATGCAGTAAAGTGCATCAAAAAAAATCTGCCACGTTTTCTTAAAGGTGTATATGATTGGCAACTGTGCGCAAGTAAGGTCCTGCGCGTATTCACTGAGTTCTGTGTTAAAGCCTGTCTGCACTAGTTTGGCCAGGAGGGATTAGACCTGCCTGTGTGGTCACTGACAGCTCTCAATTAACATAAGAAAAAGAGCATCATGGGGGACCAATGGTCACCGATTAGGCATTGTTTGCTATATAGAGGGCGCAAGTAGCTATAAGTAGTGCGGTGGGGCTTTAAAAGATGCAGAAAAGTGAAGCATATTACATTTTACATCATCATAAAAAACCGCCACCGTTTTGCCGAGTCATATCTGAACAAGGCAATGTGGCTCTTCTTAGGTAGGTTGGTCGGATGAAGGTTGACCCTTGTTAGAAATCTCATCATTCCCCGTCTCTCTGCATTCAGTGACATTTGTATCAAATCCATACACAGGAATCATACAAGCGACTTCAGTCTCGATAATTCTCATGCCCTTGCCTCCCCTGTTCATTTTCCTCGCTTTCTTTTCCCCATCTTTCATTCATTCGCCTGCAGCACATACATTTTTTTGCCACTAATTGATTCTTTACAAGGAGCATAATGTAACCATTTTCTGGTTTTCATTCAAAGATTGAAGTCAGAGAATTTTTTTCTCAAAAGCTTAGTGAAGGCATCATTCAGAAGAAGAAGAAAAATCCAAGATTCCGCAATCACAATTTAAATGAGCTATATCTGATGATTTTGTGTCTTATCTTGATAGTATGCATGCTCATTTAATAGACAAATGATTGATTCTCGGTGCTTGGAAGGAGCCAAGAAATCAAACTGCTTAAAAAAAAATATTCAAGCTAACAGGTGTTTTTTTAGAGTTGTGTTATTGTAAACATGACTGTTTAGAAGCTGAGAATGGCAATCAAGAATTAGAATGAAAGAATTGAACAAGTTGCACCTGTTTAACCTATACAAAGAATACTTCTTTACAAATGTTAATTAATGTACCATTTACCAATGATCAATGAATTATTGTTTGTCTGTTATTCAGTAGAAACTGGTGCGTGAAGTGATTGCAGATTGTTACTTTTTTATGTTATAACCACATTGTTTAGAGAAAAAAAGGAATGGAAAATATAAAAATTATCCAGAATTGTAGTAAGAAAAAAAAATCAATGAGGCAGAGGATGGTCAAAACATATGTTTGTTAAATTAGAAGATTCCTACAGTTCTGCAATGCTGCAAATTTTTATTTTTGCAGTGTGAAATACATTTAATGAGGAATTGGGAGATCTAGATCACCTTGTCATCAAAATGTCCTTTTTGCAATGTTTTTGCAAGATTTCCTGTGTTTATCACTTGAGTCATAATAATAATAATAATATTAAGCTTTTATATAGCGCTTAATACAAATGTCTATAAGCGCTTTACAAATATACTATTACCCCGGTCATTGGATACAGTGCTTGCCCGCACACAAAGTGTGCACAATCTTAGGATGGTTGATTCAAAGTAAATTAAATTTTAGAAAGTTGTTTATCTATATACTTACTGGAAAAGGATTTAGCTGTTTTTATGATATGAAAATATGAATGACATATATTTACTCTTTACTGTATATCTTTTCTTTTCCCTTTATTTTCTTCCAATCTGCAGTGTGTGCTATACCTGTGGAGTTTGAAGATATTGTGTCCAAAAACACTGTTCATGTTACGAGGAAACCATGAGTGCCGGCACCTCACAGAATACTTCACATTTAAAACTGAGTGTAAGTATAAATAATATTGATAAGATTTATGATGAAATGAAGAAATGATGTGATTTTTTTCTTCCTCAAGAAAGTGGGGCAAAACTCAATTTAAACTAAGATTTCACAAGAAGAAAATACCCTGCTTGAATTTAATTAGGATATCACAAGTCAATAATAATTCATGTATTGGTAATATAATATTGTTCTCTCTCTCTCTCTCTCTCTTTCTCTTTCTCTCTCTCTCTCTCTTTCCCTCTCTCTCACTCACCCTCTCTTTCTCTTTCTCTCTTTCTCTTTCTCTCTCTTTTTTTTTTCTCTCTCTCTCTTTCTTTCTCTCTCTCTCTTTCTTTCTCTTTCTCTCTTTCTCTCGCTCTTTCTCTCAAAGTACACACACAAAAAAGATTGTGTAAATGTTCCTGTCCATACATAGATATATATATATATATATATGCACTTCAGCAGAAGAAATTTAATTTAGATTTCATTATGTGATTTGAATACTGCCAGAAAAGCTTGAATTCAAGCCAACCTAGAATTTATTGGTATTTTGTTACCAGCAGATCTGGCTATGCATGTAGATGTCTGAATTGATTTTTTAATCTAAAATCCGGATATAAGGACAGTGGTAGTGTCTTTGAGAATGGAGGATATTGCAAATCATGATTCCAATATCCCTGCAAGAATTTGGGTCTTGTGACCCAAAATTGGATGGTTGTTCTTGGCAGTTTGATGGTCAGTGTTGAAAGACAGTACATACTTTAAAGATCAAAATACCATTTGTTTTTCAAATCAGCACAGATAATGGAGGACAATTTTGTAATTTGTATTTACTATTTTTCCCTACTTATATTTAATTACTTATTTTGCTGCCTTTACTTTTCGAGATTGCCTTTTCATTGATCAATCTAGTGGGCCATTTTTTTTTGTAACCAAATTTGATGCGTACGTCTTTGTGAAGTACATTGATATTATTTGCCTTGTAATAAATAGTTGATATTGATAGTCCGAATGCATACATAACTTGTTGCTAGGTAGGACAAACGGTTTAGCTTGCCCTACCAACCAATTTTTGCAATTTGCATTCTGACTAGTGAAATGCGATTGTTTCTAAACGGCAGAGATTCAAATCCTTCCTGATTTTCAGGGAGGCTCCCTGAATTTTTTGTTTATACGTCACTCCACACAAATTTGAATGCCTCCCTGATTTTTTGAAAGATTATTCCTATTATGCAGTTTTCAATTGATAGAACCTCCCTGATTTCTGAATGAATCCTCCCTGAAAGCTGAATGTAAAGGTTGGCATATCTGTAACAGGTGAATGAAATGATTTATAGGAGGGAACTCCCAAATAGTTATGCATTGAATTTGGTTACATTAGGAAAATGGCCTATTACCGTATTTTGAAGCGCTTTCTCTGACTTATAAGTCTAGAGTAGATATGGACTTATAACCGTATTTGCCGGCGATAAGGCCGCACCGCCGCATAGGCCGCACCTACAAATGTTGATGTGACCAAAATCCCCGTCTTAGACCGCTCAGCCATCCCGCACTGATACTGTTACTTGCAGTTTTTTCTCATGTATACATTGAGCTTCTCTCTTATGCATTGCGCCATAGCTTTGCTCACACGATCGAGAGGCTTTAGCTACGGCAAAAACTTAAATCTAGATCTACCAGTTGAGTTTGGTTGGTAAGTTATGAATTTTATTTACGAGATTGGCAAAACTTTGCCCTTCATTTAATAAATATAACACATGATGGTCGGTAAGACATGTGTTATTCTAGACAATTATTCTAGAAATGTCCATCACCTTTCATTGTTGTCCCATATGTACAAATTTGTGCTGTGTTTCATGGTTTTGACTTGCAATTTTTGTTTTGTTTACTCTTTCGCCGCATAGGCCGCACCCGACTTTTTAATATTTTCTCTTCCAAAATTACTGCGGCCTTTACGCCGGCAAATATGGTAGTCATACACAAAGCATGAGAGTTGAAACAAACAGTCCTTGGACAGCTAATAAAGCCCCAGCTGACAAAGAGAAGCATTGCATAATAGTTGAAAATAAATCATCCAGTTTTCTAATACTTAATTGGCATGTTGTGTAAAAGTATTACTTAGCAGCACTGTTGAATATTGAACCAAGAGAAGGTGTGTACAGGGATGCCAGTTTTCAGGCAAAATTAAAGCCTGAATTCAGGCCCTGGCGAGTTATTTTCAGGCCATAGTTTAGGCTTTTTTGTGTAGTATAAAATAGCTCATTCTATGTGATTTTCAGGCCCTCTGATCAATTCTAACTTGCATCTTTGTGTGTACTGTAGCAGTGTGGAAGAATTTTCAGAGAGACAGAGAAAGGATGAAGTTTCCTGAAAAGTTGTCGCCTTTTTCCCACCAAGGTGTGATCCTTTCTCGTGGAGCAATCATTGTGAAAAATATATGAGCGTGCTACATGAATATTTGACAAGGAACTCCCACATGAGCGCCGTTTGTCTCGATTTTACACTGTATGGTGAAAAGGACTCATTACTCATAGTCAACGCCAACGGAATATAAACAAACGATAAAACAAAACAAAAGAAATATCTTTGAAATTCACCAAGGTAACAACAAGAGATTGAGATGTAGAAACGACTTGGTGTTTGAACCATTTTGAATGAGATTCCATGTCTGAAAATGTGATTTGTTGATCGTAATCTTGTAAACGTACGACTGGACGAGGTCGGTAACATCACCAAATGAGTGCATTGTCTTGTTTCTAAACGCTATGATACATCGGTACTGCTTGAAGTTGATGGCACGGTGCCTTGTACATTAAAAGGGTTTGAATTAAAGTCTTTGCGTAAATGTTTAGATGCCTTAATAGTGAGCTGTGTAGATTCCAACTACGTCTTTGTATGATGAGACGTGACATTATATTAATATAATACATGGTCAACCGTTTGAGGCGATAGTATTAAAGATACCCCACCCTACACATAATATGTATGATGAGAGGTAACATAATGTCAATGTAAGGCCATTTAAAAAAATATACATCTTTAGCGTCCCCGCCCGCTTCCTTTTTGGGGGCCGCCTCCTATTTTTTTTTATTTGTTATTTAAAAAAAAAAAAAAAATGAATTTTTTTTTTGACATTTTTTTTTTTGAAAGAAAAAAAACATGAAAAACACTGCTAAAATGGCTCTATTTCTGATTTTAAAAAAAAAAAAATTGTCGGCAGCCATCTTGAAAAAAAATAGCCCCGACTGTCAGGGAAAATGTACCGAGCGGCCATTTTGAGCGGCCATTTTGAAATAAAAAATAAAAAAAATAAAAAGGGCCCCCTCCTTCCTATTTTTCGAAAAAACAGGACGCTAAACATGTTTTTTTTTTATTTGGCCTAATACATGGTGAATCATGTGAGGTGATAATATGTATGATGACATGTATCAATGTAATACATGGTCAACCGTGGAAAATGAAAGTATTGAAGATACCCCATCCGTACATAATATGTAAAATGAGATGTAACATAATGTCAATGTATAGTATTGAACATACCCCACCCGTACATAATATAGTATGATGAAATGTAACATAATGTCAATATAATACATGGTAAACCGTGTGAGGTGATAGTATTGAAGAAACCCCACCCGAACATAATATGTATAATGAGATGTAACATAATGTCAATGTAAAAGTATTGAACATACCCCACCCGTACATAATATAGTATGATGAAATGTAACATAATGTCAATATAATACATGGTAAACCGTGTGAGGTGATAGTATTGAAGAAACCCCACCCGAACATAATATGTATGATGAGATGTAACATAATGTCAATGGAAAAGTATTGAACATACCCCACCCGTACATAATATAGTTTGATTAGATGTAACATAATGTCAATGTAATACACGTTGAATCGTGTGAGGTGATAGTTATGAAGATACCCCACCCGAACATAATATGTATGATGAGATGTAACATAATGTCAATGGAAAAGTATTGAACATACCCCACCCGTACATAATATAGTATGATTAGATGTAACATAATGTCAATGTAATACACGTTGAATCGTGTGAGGTGATAGTTATGAAGATACCCCACCCGTACATAATTCTGTATTACCCTGGGAAGATTGAGTGTGTAATCTTGTGTCTGCTAATTCAACTGCTGTCTCCAGCAACCCAAGCCAACTGCCTCATCAGCATAAAATATCGTTCACACCGACGATGAGAGGGATGACTCCCTATAAAAATTCAATATTGTGCCATAAATTTTAATAAAACATGATCTGGCCTAGTAGAAGGCAGAGTCACGACTCCTTTGGTGTGGGTGTGGGTGAGTGTGTGTGGGGGTGGGTGTGTGTGGGGGTGGGTGTGTTAGCAGCTGAGTATATAGTGGCTGGGGGCTGCACTACCTTCGAGTCTGGCCAGCTGTGGCATTACCAATTTGACGCTGAACACGAGAAAGGGACACAAGTTTCTTGTATAAGGGGGTTTTGATTACAAGGCGGCTATCTTATCCTTCGCGATTGAAACTATAAATTCATTTTTTGATCCTTACAAACCATGTTCCAATGGCTGTCTGTGAAATTTCTTTATTTCTGAACCGACTACCCTAAGCATGTGAAATAAAAAGATCAACTCATCTTACCCTTCACAAAATATAAGGGCAGCCATTTTCCTCCACTGAGATCTGAGGTTAGCTATTATTACAAGCTCAAATCAGTTTTATGTCATGTATGTCAAGCTTGAGATTTTGAACTACTGATTGTTTAACATTTTCAGCATCATGCCCTGAATACAGACATGACAATTTGAAGGAGAGCAGAACCATTTGACAGAATTAATTTGTTAACAATAAATGTTATTATGTTAATCCATGTCATGTCTTGTTAAGCATTTTTGTTTCTACATTGTCCCAATATTTTGATTTCATGATACAGGCAATGTATTGAACATGAGTACTAAGGCTGTGCATAACAGTGTAATGAGGTACCCGAGTACACTCCCAGGCTCACAGGCGAATACTCGAATATTCGGACGCCATGTTTTTTCATGATTTTTTTTTTTTTTTTTTATTTTGAATTTTTTTGAATTTTTTTGAATTTTTTTGATTTTTTTTGATTTTTTTTTTTTTTTTTGCCACCACCACACCTGGAACAGTATCCCTGTTCTGTCGCCGGAAACGCATGCAATTTTACTTCGAGTTGCAGTTGAAGGCGCCGATTTAATAATAATAACAACAGTAAACAATGCTGTTTTAAAAACCAAAGATGGCAGAATAATCCATTTTCCTCCAAGTCCAAACAGAAATCCAGACATTTGGTCCCAGTTTCTGAGTGGTGAGTTTGACAGTGCTTTATTTGGGAAACATTTTTACCGACGGCACCATGCCAGCGGCCGCCGCTCACCCAGGCACGGGTAAGCGTCGGCCTGGACAGATTTTTTTTTGTTTTTGTTTTTTTTGTTTTTGCGGCCGAATATTCGGGTACAAGAAATCGTACCCGAGTAGTGGTCAACCGTGCGGGTACTCGAGCATTCGACTACACGTCGCAGCCCTAATGAGTACTTACGCTGATGCAGTTAAAATTGTTTATAGCGGATTGAAATTAATGTACAGTGAAACCCGTCTATAATGACCACCCAAGGGAGACAAGAAAAGTGGTCTTCGTAGGCAGGTGGTCTGTATGTAAAGTTTCCTTTAGTACCTGTTTCAATGAGAAACCATTTTTAAGGGAAACAAAAAATGTGGTCTTTGTAGACAGATGGTCACTAAAGCAGGTTTGATTGTATTAGGCCAAAAAAAAATTAAAAAAAAGTTTTTCACAAAAAAAGTAAAAATAAAAATAGGAAGCGGGCGGGACGCTAAACATGTATATTTTAATGGCCTTATAAATACCTTGTCTTTCCTGCTTTTAATTAATATTTCTCTCCCTTTCTCTCTCTTTTTCTCCCGATTCAGGCAAAATTAAATACACAGAGGGTGTGTACAATGCATGTATGATAGCGTTTGATTGTCTACCATTAGCAGCTGTGATGAACCAACAGTTCCTCTGTGTGCATGGAGGCCTCTCACCAGAAATACACTCATTAGACGACATCAAGAATGTAAGTTTAATGACTATTGTTCCTTTATAAGCCAGTTCATAGTTGCAGTCTGAGCATGAGCAGATAAAGGTCATTGCAGACTGAATTGTGAAAATACACAGAGACAAAATACTGGATATGTAAGTTATGTAGTCATTGTTCATTTATGCACAAGCAGGGCACTCCATGATACACAGGTGGAAGTATTCTTTGAAAGGGGGAAACAAAGGCTACCGGTATGTATGTATGTAGCACCTCCATCGCTGTAGGAGTGATTATTTCGAAATGTACAAAGTGGGACCTCTTCATGTTTTGTAGATCTGTGGATATTCGGGGTCATTTGGGACATGTGCTAACAATGAACTAGTCTATTGCAACCAAAAGCTTGGCTTTCTAATATACATACAAACAGATATACACAACAATGGTAGAAATATTTTACACAATGAAACTGTAGCTTAACTGGAGGTGCATAGGTCATGGGTTTGAACCTAAAGCAATTAAGGCATTTCATCAACATTGCCCCTCTTTACCCAGGCTTTAAATGGGTACCCAGTAGGATATGAATGGCATTGTGGTTTGGGTATCATTTGTGCACCTGTAAAATAGCGACTTCAGGACTAGAAAACTCACTTGGCAGTGGAGAATGTGCATATATTGTGTATGGACGACCCTTAAATAGCAGTTAAAGCGGGACTGCACAACTTGTAGTTACTTGCTCCCTCTATATAACAAACAATGCTGAAACTGGACCCGTTGGTCCCCCATGATTCCCATTTTCTTATGTTAATTGAGAGCTGATTTGATGAGATAACCACCTGTCAGTGACCATGCAGGGAGGTCTAATCCTCCTGGCCAAACTACACGTAGTGCAGATAGGCTTTAAAGCAGTGTAAAGGAAGTCATCTTGATTTCTTGTGTACAACTTCTACAACAATCTTTGCTGAAAGAGAGGTTCTCATGACACAAAATTTCCCAGCAGTGCCTTCCAACATGTGGCCCTATGCGTTGGCTTTCAAATTCTCTCCTTACAATCTGTTTCTTTTCCTAATCTATCAATTAGACTTGAGGTCTGCCAGTTTCTTCTCTCTCTATTTATATTCCAGCTTGAAAGGGCCGCCGCTTTAGCAATGCTATTTATAAATCTGAAGACATACCACAACAAAGTTGTCCTTTATTATGGAGTAATAGATTGATAGTGATTGGCTGGCAGAAAGAAGGATTTTTGTTATCTTTCTTCAAAGGTTCAAGGTCCAAGCCTTGTTCTGATGTGATGCGGCAAAACTGGGGCGTTTAAACAAAATATATGATAGTGTAAAGTAATATGCTCCACATTTCTCCCATCTTTTAACTCTGAGCTTGTGAGTACATGCAAGACCTTTGTTGCGCGCAGTTGCCATTCTTTTACTTTTAAATAAAACAGACTTTTTTTGGAGTGTTTTTTTCTTAGGGGAGGGTATCATTAACTGATAAGCCTTAACTCTGTAAAAAGTAATAAAAACAAATGTCTCAAAAGCGGAAGGATTTTGTTGATTTGTTTTCACCTAAGTTGTTTCCATTAAGTTGTCATAGACAAAACCTTATATTTACATAAAATAGTAAGTCAGACTTAAATGACTGTTGGGCCAAGTTTTTGGTTTGCAAAAAGATTTGAAAGATCTGTGAAAAGAAAAACCATGGTTTATATTGATTCCTTAAGTCTCCCCCCCCCAGGGACTATGTATGGAAAAAAGCTTTCTGTACTAACTTTCAAATGACTAAATGTTATGAAAAATGAGAATTGAAATCCATGCCTCACCCCTTCATTCAAATTGTTAAACATCAGTTTCATACATGCAATTATTGCAGGGCCCTGCTCATAAAACTTGATATCAATAACAAGTTACAAGCTACTGTTATAAGCTACTAAAATCATGGCATCTGTTTGGCTGAGAGCAAATTTTTCATAGATATTTAGCATTTGTTATGATCTTTGTCTACAAATGTTCATATTTGATTTGTCTTTAACCTTGATATTTGTTTGCCTTTGTTTTTGACAGTTGGACAGATTCAAGGAGCCTCCAGCATTTGGTCCTATGTGTGATCTCCTCTGGTCAGACCCTCTGGAGGACTTTGGTAGTGAGAAGAATACAGATCAACACTTCAGTCACAATTCAGTCAGAGGCTGTTCATACTTCTACAGGTAAGAAATGCTATTTATAAACCACCTCATATCACTTTGGAAACATTTTTTTTACCCCAACTGAGAAGAAAACAAATGCACTTTAGTCACAATTCAGTCAGAGGCTGTTCATACTTCTGCAGGTAAGAAATGCTCTTTAAAAAACACCTTGTATCACTTTGGAAACGTTTTTTCACTTTAATTGAGAAGAATACAGATCAACACTTTAGTCACAAATCAGTCAGAGGCTGTTCATACTTCTACAGGTAAGAAACGCTCTTTAAAAACCACCTTGTACAGGCAAACCTGTCTACAGCGACCGCCCAAGGGAAACGCAAGAAGTGGTCTTTGAAGACAGGTTCCTTTAGTACATGTTTCAATGAGAAACCATTTTCAAGGGAGACAAAACATGTGCTTGTTGTAGACAGGTGGTCACTAAAGCAGGTTTGATTGTATGTCACTTTGGAAACGTTTTCTAAACCCCAATTGTCCCACCAAGTTTCTGAACAACTGTGAAGAATAAACAGACCAGTGTAAAATTGGATTGACATTGCTTGCCTTTTTTTGTTTGTTTGCTATTTAATTTGATATTGTGCTTAACTTGTTAGGGGCCGCATGTACCAGCACAAGTTGCTTTTAAGAGGTCCTGGTCCATTATTCATTCTGTATTTATGATTTGTATTTTTTTTTTACGATGCCAAATAAAATGAAATTGAATTGAACTTGAAGTACTAGAACTTGTACCAGCATATTTGTGATTCTCTTGAATATCGTGTAAATCATTATCATTCAAGGTTGCTTCTAGAACAACTGAAAATTGTGATGGCATGACAACATATGGATAGTTGTATGGTGTGTACTTTATGACTCCCAGATCAGCCATTAATTATTAAACTGCAGTTTTCAACTTAATAGCAAGTTACTTCTAAAGGTCCGTACAGATATGACGCAGTAAAGCCCCAGCAGTAAATCTGTTTTTTAAAGATGTATTAAAATGAATGGCAATTGCATGCAACAAAGGTCCTGTGTGTATTTACTGAGCTCTGTGTTATAGGATGGGAAATGTGAAAATTACACTTAACGTCATAGAAAAAACTCTGTAGTTTGGCCGAGTTGTATCTGAACGAAGGAATAAGCGTAAATGCAGTAAAATCAAGCATTTCTAGAGCAAAGTGTAAGGAAGAAGAAGAGACCCCACCCCTCCCCCAAATAAAAAACATCATTAAATCACAATTTCAATTCGATGCCAAACTTAGAATTGGCATTAAAGCAAAGTATTTAGTACTTTTCCAAGTTATGATTGATCAGGTATTATAGTGTGACTTGAAATTTCATAAAGGTGATTTATACCTTTAAAACCTGGTCACACATTAGACTGGATAAGTAATGAGGGTTGTTACCTAATGAAGCAGTAACATTCATATCCCCGTGAGACCACCAGAACAGTGAGGGAGAGAGCCTGGGAGAGGAGGGGTGGGGGGTGATTACCGGTAGAACTCGAACAGTGGAACGTAATGACTTTCAGTATCATTTGGGTAATTGATCATTTCATATTAACAGCAGAACCTGTGAAAGAGAAGCAAAAATAAAATGTGTTAAAGGGGAGTGTAGCATGACAAGACTAAGTGTCTTTGCGTGGCCTGAGTAGGGGCCAATCGGGTATAATATACGTGTGTGAAACATACGCGAAACCGAAGCATGAGGAGAACTTTGGTCTGTTGACTACCGTTAATCAAGTCCATTCGTTTACCTTCGGTTGTCCAAAAGAAGACGTAGATGGCGTTAACCAATGTTTGCCAAGCTGCACTCCCTTTAATTTTTATTTTATTTTATATTTTTACTTAAATCATTCTATTTTGTTATTGGATGATGTAGGAAAATTGTCAGTTCAGATCTACTGAAGATGTCAAATTTGTTTGTCTGTTTACATATATGGAATCAAGTATATCAAAAAAGTATAATTGTTGCACTTTTAAAGGCAGCAACTAATGCGAAAGTAAAGCTACAATTTGAATTTTTTATTATTGGTATCTTGGGTAACTGTTTAAATGAATGTTTAAAGTCTATCTGCACTAGTTTAGCCAGGATGGATTAGACCTCCCTGCATGGTCACTGACGGGTGGTTATCTCATCAAATCAGCTCTCAGTTAACATAAGAAAAAAGAGATCGTGGGGAACCAACTGGTCTCGCTTAGGCTTTGTTTGCTATATAGAGGGCGCAAATAGTTACAAGTAGTGCAGTCTGGCTTTAAGTGACCTAGGTCATATATAAATTTGTGTGGAAATTGCTTGAAAAAAGGGTTTGGAATAATCACAAAGCCATGCACATACTCCTATGAGAAAGTTGGGTGTTAGGAATAAACAAAGTTGCCAATTTGCCAACCCTTCTTACCCCCTTGCTTGGTTAAAGATGCCGAGTTACTATTCAGTTGAGCATGTAATGAGAATTCCAAACCAGACTTAAATTGGTGTGATCTTTCATCCCATGACAGTGCATTGGGTTTTAACTGTCAGGTGATATACTTACTTGATCTTCATGCGCTGACAGCTTGTATCAAAATTGCAGATGGAGCTCATACCATGAACCTCTTTTTACACTTAATCTACTTTATACTGCTCTATTACTTTTTTTTATGGTGGTGGTTATTTTACCTGACTGCTAAGAAAGCATAAATGCTTGTAAGTAAGCAACCAGTAAACGGCCGACGGCTTTAGGTCCTCTCTGAGGGACCTGGTAATGAGGATTAATGCCTTACCAAAGGGCACTAGCGCATCGCCTTGGTTTCGAACCTGGGTCACCGGATTACGAGACCACTGCTCTCCCGACTGAGCTATCGCGCCTCTTTTCTTTCACGACAAATAAGAATTATTTCTTTAAATTCTTTTTGTTACTAGTATAGTTTTTTAATGTCATATTGGTGTCATCATTATTATTGTTATGTATTAATATTCTTTTTTTAAATGGAAGTAGTTGTATGTATATGTTGTAGTACTGCTATTCTTTGAATTTCTTTCCCTTTTTCACTTTATGATACTTCCATCTTCACTATCATCATCATTATCATCATTATCATCACCACCATCGTCATCTTCATCATTGTTGTCATCATCATCATATTACATTTTTGTCCAGATATTCATCTTAATCAGACCTTACAATTCATGACTATTACACCGACAATCTCATTTTGGCGATTCGTTCATTACTAGCGCAAAATTTGATTTATTTTCATACATCACATGTCGTAACTACACCTCAAAAAGGCTGGATGTGAATGTCAACATTGATTTATGTCAGTCATGCCCTGTTAAAAAGGATCTTGTAATAACGCCTATAGATCTTAACACATCTTACCTATTGTACCCAATGTTGACAATCGAGGCAGTCCACTCGTACTTACGCTGCATTTTGGGAGCTTACACAGCGCTTATATTTGCATTTCGTCCGTGAAAGAAAAGGAAGTTCTCTTCCTGGATTATGATTTCACATGCAGCGAGATAGAAATATAATCGCTATATTGCATGAGAAGGCGCAGTGATCTGATAACAGTCTGATAGTAATACTCTTGGTTACTAATACTGTTTGACTTTCGGTCTAGCCTTGCTGCCTCTCCCTTTCTCTCTCCCTCTCCCTCTCCCTCTCTCTCTCTCTTTCTCTTTCTCATACTTTCTGTCTCTTTCTTTCTCATTGTCACATCATCTCTTTCTTCAAATGTTAACTCTAAACAACACATAACATCCCCCATCTTCTCTCTCTCACTCTCTCTCACTCTCTCTCTCTCTATCTCTCTCTCTCTTTCTCTCTCTTTCTTTTTCTACCTCTCTCATCATTGTCACATCTCTTTCGTTAAAAGTTGTTACTCTAAAAAACACAAAACAACCCCCATCTTCTATCGTACCTGTGGCATATAGGGAACGAGAATAGAACCCTTGCTCTCCGTCATGTATACAAACTGTCTGTCATTGCCTCCTCTCATTGGATCATGTATATTGAATCTGAAGGTTTCATGTGACATCCTTTCTTTATCCCTTTCATGTAAACACACCCAACCTCAGATCTACATACATGTACTAGTCTATCCTCATCCCTGCTCATGTAAACTCACCCAACCTCGGATCTACATAGCTACACTAGTCTATCCTCATCCTTTTCATGTAAACACACCCAACCTCAATTCTACATAGCTGCACTAGTCTATCCTCATCCTTTCATGTAAACACACCTAAACCTGAGATCTACATAGCAACATTAGCCCTTTCTCATCCCTGTCATGTTAACACTCCCACCCTCAAGTCTACATATGTGCACTAGTTTATCCTCATCCCTGTCATGTAAACACACCCAACCTGAGATCTACATAGCTGCACTAGTCTATCCTCATCCCTGTCATGTAAACACACCCAACCTCAGATATACATAGCTGTACTAGTCTATCCTCATCCCTGTCATGTAAACACACCCAACCTCAGATATACATAGCTGTACTAATCTATCCTCATCCCTGTCATGTAAACACACCCAACCTCAGATATACATAGCTGCACTAGTCTATCCTCATCCCTGTCATGTAAACACACCCAACCTCAGATATACATAGCTGTACTAATCTATCCTCATCCCTGTCATGTAAACACACCCAACCTCAATTCTACATACGTGCACCCCTGTCATATAAACACACCCAACCTTGAGTCTACATATATGCACTACTTTATACAAGTAGCTTGCTACCTAATGTGTATGCACTTTTCCAAGGAGAAATTTAACATTTTGTTTTCAGATAGTATACATAATGTTTGATTAGGCTGCTAGTGCTACCACACATTTGCATATATTTACCATACTGTATGTTGAATCAGTGAACTGTATCAACTGATAAATGAAACAAAAAGGTGTTGTATACAAATAATACACAGCAGTGAGGGCATTAGTAATAATTACACACAAGGTACCTTTGGAACAGTCTTAACGCGCCCGAGGCGATAGCCGAGGGTGTTTGGACTGTTTATGCCCGAACAAAATGATGTGCATTATTTGTTTTGTAAAATGATGTTTTATAACATGATTTTGCTATTGACCGGTCATTAGTAAAATTACGTGTTAGGCTAAATAAATGCCTGGTCAGGTGTAAGCTCTCAACCAATCATTTGATTAGGATCCGCTTCATCATCTTATAATATATAATTCTTCATTTGGACTTTCATAGCAAATAACTATTAATTACTTTAATCACATTGTAAGTAAAATATATATATATATTCAGTGAATATACAATGGTGTTGTTTTTGGATATTCTGAGGAGAGTAGTGTGTGTTTGTGTGTTTAATAAATTTGACAGACGATGTTGGACTTCTCCCCTTCTGGATTTCATGATGCGGATAAAAGTATGCTGAAAGTCCTCCTTCTCTAATCTTGCCCTGACTTTTTAAAAGGGATTTGCATTTTACCCTCGGGGGGGTCGGTAACCAGGACCCAGTAGGCCTGTCCTTATCAGCTCGAGATTGCCAAATAGCTCGCTATTTCTGATTTTGGAAATAATCCTGAAGTTACAAATTGCGTCTTCATCAGTTCGTGACTGGACCTTGGAACTTGAAACTTGAGCTCTAGATATTAGCTTGAGATAGCTCAGCGTTCGTGCATAGTGTGAGTCTTTGGGCTGGTGAAGACGCACTGTACAAATAGCGGGATATTTTGCAAACTAGCCCAATATATCTTGGGATGACTATCTCGACCAAATATCTGGCTAATTGCAACTTCGGGCTGATGAAGGCGCAAATTAACTGGATAATTTGCGATCGGAATAGTTCCAATAGTGGGATATTTAGCAATCTCGAGTTGATGAGGACAGGCCTAAAGAGAGCGTGGTATTGCTGATCAAGGCTATGAATAATGAATTAATGCACAGACTGCATGGGGTAAATTTGTTTCATCTAATTATTGTATGCTTATATATATGGTTTTAAGTACCTGCAATATTGTGTGAAGGTTTAACTGAAGGTTTGAGTGAATATTTTTATGTACCTGCAATATTGTGTGAAGGTTTAACTGAAGGTTTGAGTAAATATTTTTATGTACCTGCAATATTGTGTGAAGGTTTAACTGAAGGTTTGAGTGAATATTTTTATGTACCTGCAATATTGTGTGAAGGTTTAACTGAAGGTTTGAGTGAATATTTTTATGTACCTGCAATATTGTGTGAAGGTTTAACTGAAGGTGTGAGTGAATATTTTATACTGTTTCATTCCAAGGATTAGTTTGTGATGTGAATTTTCATCGATCCAGACGAGATAAAAAGATACAGATGGGAGATCACGTTGTTAAACACAGGGCGCTGCGACTTTGATTATCATATGAAAAGATAGATAGATGATAAAGTACTGGAAAATAGAAATTAAGATTTAATGTAAAAGTGTCATGTGACTTTGAATAATGCTCACATAAAAAAAGGATAACCATTACCTGGTAGTGATCATATTGGTTTCTATAAATGTTTGCTTTCTTTATATATGGCATGGCGGTTTATCGTTTAGAAAAATATATAATAGTATGAACCTTGATGAGATAATCCCTCATTCATGTTTTTTTCTAAGCTAAAGTGGGATGGGATGAGCTTTAACAACATAGTGTACAGGCACAAACGTTGTCATGTCAGTCGCTGTTGTGCGTAACGGTGTCTGCACTGTGAAACTAAGCTGACAGGATAATACGTATGCTCTGTACTTTAGCTCCTTCGGACAGAGACTAACAGAGCTAGGCTCTGCTCAAGGCTTTAGAAATTATGGTAAAGTGTCAAATTAGAGTCAGTGCATGCAGATATAAGGTACAACAGGTGATGGTGCAGACAACATAAAAAGGTGTAAAATTTCTATTTACAGTACATCTTCTATTATTACAAATTACAATTTTTCCCTCAAATCCTGACGAATATCATTGTTGATTTTTAAAGTTTCCTTCATTGTTCAGGTTGGTATCGGTTCCCTCCTCAAATATATGCTTACATCTGAATCCAATATTTCTATGTAAACATTATCCATGTCTAGAATTCTACAAATTAATGAATATATCTGTTTGGTTGTTTGTTTGTTTGACTACAAATTATTTTTTTCCCCTTTCAAATCCTGACGAATATCACTGTTGATTTTCAGAGTATGATTTATTGTTCTGGTTTGTATCAGTTTCTTCCTCAAATATGCTTACATCTGAAACTTAATTACATTTCTATGTACACATCCATAGACACTGATATTTCTATTTACACATCCATGTCTAGAATTCTACTAATTGATGAATATTTTGTTTGTTTGTTCGTTTGATTGCAGCTATCAAGCGTGCTGTGAGTTCCTACAACAGTTAATTGATGAATATTTTTGTTTTGTTTGTTTGACTACAGTTAATTGATGAATATTTTTGTTTGTTTGTTTGTTTACAGCTATCAAGCATGCTGTGAGTTCCTACAACAGAATAACCTTCTTTCAATAATTCGAGCGCACGAGGCTCAGGATACGGGGTAAGTGACTTTGTTTTTTCTTCTGAGAAATTTCCATTTTGAGAAAGGATATTGTAGACATTTTAATAAAAAGCCTACTGTCACAACATTTGGATTTCAGGACTGTCGACCATTCATCAAATTTATGAAATATTAAATTTCATATATACTTTAGGTCATTCTATATCAGGGGCGTGTTTCACAAATGCTAAAATCAACTTTAAGTTAGACTTAACTATGACAGGCCGCTAATGCCACTAGTTTCTCTAACAATTCCTGGCATTGGTTTCTCAAGGGACGTATAAAATCATGGTTACATATCTACAGAATTTACATTTTTAGATAGCTCATTATAGAAGGAAAAAATATTATGTCTTTGTGAAACACGCCCCGGATTGATTTGATTGTCAATATTTATGTTATATTATTGATTTGTAGATTTTTATGAAAATGTGAATAATATTCATCTTTCGAAATTAAGATTCTCTGGAAATGTCTATAATATTCTTCTTTCAAAATTGAAATCCTCTGGAAAATTCATTTTGTAAGTCTTGGGATTGACATAATGTCTTCATTCAAGGCAGTTTGACTTTAGCTGTTCATCACCGAGCAAACTTCCAATGTTTCACACACACTGTGCATGAACTCTGTGGATTGAATAATATCCGTTTGCTAACATCACACATCACATTATCCCATAGAACATAGACTTTATGACTCTGCCCTCCCTGAGGGATGTGTATAAATGAGTCTTGGTTGTTATCTTGCAGTCGACAAATTAATTTAATACTCCCTCCTATCGCAGCATCCATAGGTACGTCCTCATCAGCTCGAGATTGCCAAATAGCCCGCTATTTCTGATTTTGGAAATAAGCCAGAATTTACAAATCGCGTCTTCATCAGCTCGAGACTCGACCTCGAAACTCAAGCTTTTCAAGAAATTAGCTCGAGATATTTTACTCAGTGTTGGCGCATAGTGCAAGTCTTCAAGCTGGTGAAGACGCATCGGACAAAAAGCGGGATATTTTGCAAACTACATGCAGAGCTGCCAACCGTTACGAAAAATTCGTATTTGTTACGAAAATCCGAAGGGAATACGAAAATACGAAAATGCCTTCCAAAAGTCCGAATTCATGAGAAATATCGTCTGCTAACTTTAGCATGTAGTAATTCAACTATGTTCGCTGCTACCGAATTCTACGTAAAAGCAAACAAAATAAGGAGCAGCGAAAGATTGGCTCAGCAGTGCGCATACCTTGCAGCTGCATGCGATATGACTAACGGGACTTCACTGCGGACCAGCCCGGCGGTCCCGGCGCCGCTATGTGTGAGCGGCCGCCGGAGTTGAAGATAGTCGAGTCGCGCAGTGGAACATCGAACGACCATTTCGGCGTAACCAATGCGTGGATATTGACACAGAATGGCGGGAAATCAGCAAAAGAAGACCAAGAAATGTTTACAGAAGTACTATAAGACCGAATCCAGTATCCAGTACCTGTGTATTCGGAAGTCTGAAAGAGAAATTCATCTTGCATTTTGCAGCTGCATGCGATATGCCTACTGGGATTTCACTGCAGACTAGGCTGCCGGTCCCGGCCGCGCGATGTGTGAGCGGACGCTGGAGTTGAAGATAGTCGAGTCGCGAGGTGGAACATCGAAGGACGATTCTAAGTTTCAAACAATGCGTGGATATTGACACGGAATAGCGAAATCAGCAAAAGAAGACCAAGAAATGGTCTCAGAAGTACTATAAGACCGAATACAGTATCCAGTAGACCTGCTGTAGATCTATTTTTTTGAAGTCTGAAAGAGGTATTCATCATGCATAGACCTAGATCTATGCATTTTGTACTAGATCTATGTTATTAATTTTTTTAATGGGAATTATTTAACTAAATACACATGTAAAATGCTCCAAAATAAGGCTCATATTGCACCTGAGAGCATCTAGAACCCCAGAGCTTCCAGGGCCCTAAGGCGGGCCCTGGACCCCGGCCACATAGTCGGGCGCTCCGCGCTCGAGATGTGCGCTGCGCGCACATTATTTGGTGTCGTTTTCAAATCCTCCCTATTTCTGATTTCCAAAAGTTGGCATCTCTGGTGTTGGTATGTCTGATTTTTTCCACAGTTTGCAACAGTATTTATCCTCTTTCTTTCTTCAGGGTTAATTTTTGTTGTGTTATTTGGTGTGTATCAGTAAAATATGGTCTTTACGGTATGCATTTGCGCTGCGTTACGACATCAATAGGTTTTTTAGAGGTGAAAAGAAGGCCGGTTGAAAAATACTAATTTTGATGGTAAAATACTAATTTTGGAGGTGCTGAGTACTAATTTGTACTTCCAAAGGTTGGCAGCTCTGTACATGTAGACCAAGATATCGTGGGATGATTATCTTGACCAAATATCCCGCTAATTGCAACTGCGGGCTGATGAAGATGCAAATTAGCTGCCAGATAATTGGCGATCGGGATAGTTAAAATAGCGGGTTGTTTGGCAATCTCGAGCTGATGAGGACAGGCCTCATCGGAAGTCTCCTTTCAGTCGAAATGGAGATTTGAAGCACATACTTTCCCCTCTCCCACTCCTCCCATGATTTATCATTTGCTCAGATGTAGCCTGGGGGGGGGGGGGGGGAGGGGTTTATGAACTGAAGACTTTGCATACAGGCCTGGGATGGTAGAGTAAATGGGTCTTGAGTCATTTCATTGGTTTATTGATGCTCTTTATGACTTCCCTTTTAATATAGCATAACTATAGCATAAATTTGTGCATGTGAAGTGAGCCTGAATCTGATGACCGTGGTAATAATTTTTATGTAAAGTGCTTAGAGACATCGGTGATGAATTAAGCGCTAGATATAAAATATGGAAAATCATTATTATTATTTTGTTATGGTAGGTGGAGAGCACTTTAACTCGAGAAAGCTCCTGAATAGCTCTGATTATTCAATCAGCCATCTCAAATGAAAAGAAGGACAGAAAGAAAGAAGAAAAAAAAAAGATAAAGAAAAGAAGAGAAAAATGCAAGGTTGTTTCTGAGAAAACCTCTGAAGCCTTTTAGAACTCATTTCTTTTGAAGGAGAAAGTATTGTGTAAATATGATGAATTTGATTGAACTGAATGTTTGATGAGTTCAAATGATGAGGCTATGTCAGGATCAATACTGATACTTCCATGTAAAAGAATTTACATTTGATTAATCCATGAATTTAGCCAAACGTGAAGCAACAGTCATTTTCGTTATTCCTTCTCTTACGCATTCACGGAACAGATCTATTAATTGTCCTTTAAAAAACAAAAACAAAAACAGCAAAGGACTGGTAACAAGATTTAATTTGCAGATTACTAGTGGTGTAATTGGCTTCCTGTTTCGTATTCCTTTTTCTCATCAACCTTGTCAATTTCAATCATTCAAGTTCTGTGAAATACACATGATCTGATATAATACAATTATAAAAATGAGTGTTTTATTTTGTTTGATTAATTAATTTCTTCTGAAATACACATGATCTGATATTATACAATAATAAAAGAGAGTGTTGTATTTTTTTTATTAATTCATTTTGTATATTTGCAGGTATCGGATGTACAGGAAGAGTCCTGCAACAGGTTTCCCCTCCCTCATCACCATCTTCTCGGCACCTAACTACCTGGATGTGTACAACAATAAAGGTAAGACTTTCATGTCTTCTTACAAAGTGTTGTCTCATTCATAGACTTTCATGTCATCTGACCTTTGAAGTCAAAGTGTAGTCCCACTTATAAACTTTCATGTCATCTAACATGAAGTCAAAGTGTAGTCCCCCTTTCATTGACTTCCATGTCATATGACATGAAATAAAGTGTAGTCCCATTCATTGACTTCCATGTCATCTAAAATGAGGAGAAGGTGTAGTCCCATTCATTGACTTCCATGTGATTTGACCTATGAAGTAGAATTACAGTCCCATTCATAGACTTTCATGACATTCAACCTATAAAGTGCAAGTGTAGTCCCATTCATAGGCTTTCATGTCATCTGACCTGTGAAGTACAATTATATTCCCACTCATAGTCTTTGATGTTTGATATAACAACAAAGATATATCAGTCCCATTTTAATGCATTTCAGTCCAATGCCAATCCAACCCACAGAGTATTTGGTATAGTGCTTCATGTATCGTAGATCCTATTTCATAATCTACCCTGTTACTCAGTCTATCACCATTTAAGATATCTTTACAAAGTCTAATGTATCCTAGTCTATACTTGTGTCGGTATTGTAGTCCCATTTGTAGTGTCTTCTGTAACCTATAGACAACGGTGCACTACCCCCTCCCAACTATCCACAAAACCGATTAAAATCCTGCATTATTCACAGGTACGATTTTAAAGAGCTTTCATAATCTCGCCCCCAATAACAAGAAGAAACAAAAAAGGGAAGAAAAAAAATTGTCGGTTGAAATGATGACAGTGGAAACGAGTTTGTGGAGAATGGCTGATCAGACATGCAGGTTTTCATGAGTAGGCTAGTTAGTATTCATCCAGGCATGCATTGTAATGTAGTACTGAATTCCCCACAGTAATGCTTATTCATAGAATTTAGAACGTAGCGACAGTCAAACCTTCGGTCTCACTGGACTCATTATTACCAAGGAAATGACCAATAAGAAATGGGTCTATTATACATGCTACAAAGTAATTACTTTCCGTTGATAACATACAAATTAACATTGTTCCTGTGAGACAGTGTTTTTTGTTAACCCTTAACAGTTCAGAGATTCCTTTTTATCTTGAAGTTTTCTCTCCTCAAATTGGCAATAAATCATCTTATTTTCCACTCCTTTATAAAATAAAAAAAACCAATGTGAAAAAATATATAATTTAACTGAAAAAGTGCCAATTTATACAAGAAAAAAAAACTGATTTTACTGATATAATTTACATTGTGTTGCCAATTCACAGGTTTTAATGATTTATTTACAATCAAATCACCCTTATTTGAGAACGGCACAAAATACTGCATTAGAAGTATACTTAAATTTTCGATGATTTTTTTGCTCTTCCTGCTCATGTATAATGTTTAATTCCTCATTTTCTGTATGAAAAATATGATAAAATGTCACTAAAAAGAGACTTTGTACTGCTATGGGTTAATGCAAATAACTTGTTAGTGTATGACAAACACATTTGTAAATTTGCAATTGATCTCAAGACTAATGGCTTGATTTTGGGGATTTGCAGTTGATTGCAACTTTCTTGCAACGCCAAGAACAAGTGTCATAGTTAAGTAATTTGAACGCTTAACAGGAATTATAAAGGTCACAGGTTCAATCCCCAGCCTGGTATAAATCTCTTTTAGTGAGACATGAATCTATTTTTGCTTCTCTCAACCCAGGAATGGTCCATGGGCACCTGGTATAAAGACATTGGTAGCCAGGCTAATGGGTAGGGTAATGCTGTTGATTAGGAGTGCTATGTAATAAAGAAGCCAATGTTATTATTCAAAATCAGTGACACGTTATATATCTTGTTTGATCTTACAGCTGCAGTACTGAAGTACGAGAACAACGTGATGAACATCAGGCAGTTTAACTGCTCCCCGCATCCTTACTGGTTACCCAACTTCATGGATGTCTTCACGTGGTCGTTACCGTTCGTCGGTGAAAAGGGTAGGCCAGCAATGACAGGTTTATTAAACACTAAAACACGACTCGACACGAACAGGCGCCCAGGACACATGGATGCCCCAAATCCATGTTCGGACCCCCCCTTCCCAACTTAAAATGTTTTAAAAGGGCTTATGCATACACCTTTTGAAAAGTTTTATCCTGGCCCCCTTCCAAAAAAAGTCAGTGTAGCCCTTGAAGCCCTGGCTAAAAGGATTGCTTTTTTGTCTTCAATATTAGCATGTGATATTTTTTTCTTTTATGCTTAATTATTTCATCACAAAATAGTTCAATTTTTTGGGGGGCATACATCAGGGCAAAGAGTCGCGATTGATCCAAATCAATTGTAAGTCCTCCAATCAATCGCAAGTTTGCAGTCTCCTATCTCTTATGTACATAGTTTCGATTGATATCTTGATATCAACTCTTTGTGAGACGAGCCCCTGACGACAGCTATTCATGTTTGCATGTATTTTAGAGGTAGATCCAATAAGAAGCATGTCATTCACATGACTGAAAAGTGTGAAGTTGAGGGGTCAAATCCTAGCCTGGTTCTTGCGTCCTCACACAAGGTATCATTTACAGTTGTCACTGTGGTTTGTTAAATGGGTACCTGGTAGGATATCTTTTTTTTATCGCTATGTGCCAATGATTGTAGCATGTAGGCTTGATAGCCAGGGTAGCAGTCTGCTAACCAACTAGAGAGATTGTTTCAGTGTATAAGGTGTGGCAAACAGGCAGAGTATTGATATTATTATGATTCAACTCTTTACATGCCTCACAAACAATCTCCCTATGCTACAATGTATCTATCATGGGATAGATATAACAAAGGCTTCAAGATTATTCAACTGTTTTGAGTGCAAGACAAATCGATACCGGTGTTTAAAAGGGTTTATCACAAAGCTTATGGAGACCGAAAATTAATAGTTTTTCAAAGCCATTGTGTTGCAAAAAGCAATCCTTCCGCCGTTAGGAGTCTACCGTTGTGCGCGATTGTGCACGAGTGGCAAACGAGCGATTGTGCAAAGAGGCGGAGAAAGCAACCAAAGTGTTTAATAATAACCAATCAACATTGTCGCTTTCCGCCCATACAGTGACGGAGATGCTTGTCTCGATCCTCAACATCTGCTCCGACGATGAGCTCCTCTCAGATGGAGATGACACATTTGAAGGTAGGCATCTGACCTTTCACCTAAGTCAAAGGTCAAATTGTGCATGTTCCTCTGCCCCTCTCTCCCCCCATTCCCCCCTCCTCCTCCTATGGAATGTGCCCGCCTTTACCCGAACTTTGGTTGATGTCATTCTCCTCCTCCCTCTCTGGTATTTTTGAATATCTTCTTTAGATTGCTAATGTTTTTCATCAGCATGCAATTTGCACTTTGTTCACTTCCGTTAGGAATCTGAGGACACACTCAACTGTTGTGTGTAACACTTAGTATATTAGCAATCACTTGGAAGGAGTCCTCGGATGTTTGTTGCAGACTATTAAACACTGTCTGCTTGGGGGAATCGATGGTAGTGATAGAAAGAAAATCGTAAATGAAGCGTAGAATTAATTTCTAATTAAATGTGTTTCTGGCTTGCCATCTAAACGGGGGGACAAACATGTTAAAAAGATTAAAATTGGGTAAAAAGTGCTTGCTATTTTCCCAGAATTATTCCCACCATCGAGTGAAGGACACATTACGGCTCCCGAGCGGATGATATGATGGATGATATGGTTTATTCATGAAGTCGTTCAGTGTATAATCAAACCTGCTATGATTTGAATTTATGAAACCTTATGGAGACATCAATCTATGCAGGTACTTCTTAATGGCAATCTAAATTACAATCAATAATTCATAAACTGCTTTATTTGCTGTACACCAATAGCCAAATATAACTTAAGTTTTTGAAATTGTAAAGTAATCGAACATAATCTAGGATAAGTCATCAAGCCCTGTTTGAATATAGAATAATATTTTGTGATAATATGATGAAGACAGTGTTTCTTGTACATGTATTTGTTACTTCTCTGTTATTAACACTGAATGCACCTTGTTTTATGCCTTTTGCAATATGAAGCACATTTCTACACTTTTCAGTAAAGATATTTGTTTATTTCACTTCCCAGAGGTTAACTAATTCATTGAAAATATTTTGTTAAACTTTAAAGCCTGTACTGCGGGATTGTCTATCAGGCACAGACCAAAAAATGTTGCATTCATCCTTTCTTTTTTAGAGTTTAATTGCTTCTAGTACTCTGTAACAATAGTCTTCTTAACAATGTCCTTGTGGATTAACATGGTGTACTTTTTTGTACTAGTCAAACAACTGATTGTTGAGCATACTGGGCTATTTTGATTGTTTCCCTCTACCTCACAATGATTGTTATGAGAAAGTAGGCTGATCGATGACATTTTTGTTTTTTTGTTGAAGGATACATATTAAGTCCAAAACGTCAGAATAAGTACTTCAATAGCTAGGAATATCTAGACTTCACAATTTGAAGTACTTTTGATAGTGCTTACAATAAATTAAAGGGTACTCATTCAAAATTGAAATTAAAACACTTGTGATTTGAATGAAAATCATGGATGTAGAAATCCTTGAAAATTGTGACAATTGAGTTGTTTTTTATTTGCAGATAGGCACAATTAATTCAAGGTTTTCTTGGCATCTGTTTTAAGGTGTAGTTGTAGTCCATTGTTGAAATAAACAACAACAAAAAATAAAAAAATCAATGAATGTTTTAATGAGTATGTTCCTTGACAGGAATATATGTGATTCGAGGGTGTCTTATGATTGTAGTTCCAAGTGATTATAAACGTGCTCTAGGATTAATCAACAATCCTCTCACATTCTAGGCTTGTATTAAACCATATATGAAGTATATTTCCTCACTTTAACATGCTTAAACAATTTTCTCAAATTCTAGGCTTTTAACCCTATGTGAAGTATTTTCCTCACTTTAACATGTTTAAAGACTTGCTCTGTAAATACAGTTATAATATGTAATGTATATAATATATAAAATCCTTCTCTTAAGTCAATGTATTGTATTTAATGTATTGTATTTATTAATAGATTATAGAAGCATATTGAGTTATTTCAGTGTTTCATAAGTTTATGTGGAGAGAGAAGGAAAGTAATGTTATCCCCTTGATACAGTGCTTGAAATTAAGAAAAAAGATTGGCATTCAAAAATATGTAAAAACCTCACCAGTAAGGAGCTTGCATTTGGACCGCCATCTTTATAATACAGTCAAACCTGTCTTAGTGGCCACCTCTCTATAAAGGCCACCTTTCTGTGGTGGCCATATATTTTGTCTACAATTGGAGAGGGAGAGATGTGTGTTGTAGAACCTGTCTAGAAAGACCACCTGTCTATAGTGGCCATGCATTTTGTCTCTTTTGAGAGACATGTGTGTTGAAGAACCTGTCTAGAAAGGCAACCTGTCTACAGTGGCCGTTTTTTCTTTTACCCTTGATAGACAGATTCGACTGTGATTAGTATGCAACTGCACCAACATTTTATCTCCTTATATCTCCTACACAAAGCACTTGGACCATTTTTCCAAGGCGCTTCCATTTTAAACATCACACATACAAAACCCCCACATGCTAATTGACTACTAACAGTATTTCATTACATTGCAATAGAATTGATATCGGTTCTCTTTTTATGATTCAATTATCAAACAAGAGGAGGACATTTTTATCTTAATAGCATGTTAGAACACACACACACACACACACAAATAACGGATTAGTTGACCCCAGTACGTTTATCTATTGAGTTTAATATGACAAAAAAAAAGAAGCGTTGGACAGGATGGTTATGAATGAAAACTGCTTGAAGTTTTCGGGATGACGAATGTTAACTATCTATCAATATTTGTATGTTTTAATTCATCTACCGGTCTGCATGATGCTGTATTTTTATTATTCAAGAATTAATCTTGCAACTGAATTCTTGTCACTGTATTCTAATTATGTTTGCCCTTTTTTCCCCCTCACCCACTTTTCCCCACCTCTTTCTTTTATTCTCAAAATTACCCCATGAATTTCATTCTCGCCTTGGCATATTTGATGGCTGGGTGTGTCCTCTCCCAACTGACCGATCAACAAAAAATAATTGTGTGTGGATTCGTTTGGGTTTTTAACACAATATTTTGGATGTCATCTTGATTAATATAACATTGTCCAATCAACTCCAACCCAATTAATTGATATTAATTGATACAAATGCTCTCCACTCTTACGATCATTTCCCCCTTGTGAACCGGACCTCAATTGGGAATTTAATCCATGTGAACAACCTTTGGAATCATTTAAAATATTGGCACAATATTGATTTTAATTAAAACAAATGGATTGGAAAAACAAATCCACACCAGGCTTGACAAATAAAGTTAAAAAACCTTCAATATTACCAAGGAACGGTAAGTTTTTTAAGGTCATTGACCTTTTTTATAATACAAAGTGTGCCTAACATAATTGACATTTACATCATGGCACTGTAATTTTTTTGAGGTCATTGACCTTTATATATTACAAGGTGTGCCTAACATAATTGACATTTACATCATGGCACTGTGTAATATAATATATAGGAAAGCAGCGTGATGTGTTATAATATACCTGATCCTCATACTAACAACTTGCCTTCAATATTGGAGTGGCCACTCTAACTTATTGGTGATGCTATTTCACCAGATAATATATATTGTACTTTGTAAAACTTATAATCAAAGAGAACAGCTTGTGTGGAGTTGCGGGGTTAGGGCGTAAAGGCTGCTTTGGAAATGAAAGGGAAACAAATAATAATAATACTGAATTCGCACAAAGCAGTGAGATGTTGGATTTGTGGTTTTATGTTTCAAAAGTTATGTACAGGAAGTCTGGCATCTTTTTGGATGTCTTTGACTCGGTTCTGACCATTTTCTCTTCCTGCTTTATAACCCACAGTAGTACCAGGTTTTCTAATTTTCTAAGTTAATCAGTTTTCTCTCCTCAAATTGGCAACAATTAATCTTTCATTTCACTCATTTGTAGTTTTAAAAAGAAATCAAATTGTTTATTAAATGATCCAGTGTGAAAGAAAATTGCAAAATGTAACTGAAAAATTGCCAATTTGTACTCAAAATTAGTGATCTTATATTTTACACCGCATTGCCAATTTAGAGACTTTAATGATTAGGTACAATTAAATTGCTCCTATTCTAGAATGACACAATGCACTGCATTGGAAACAGACTCAAATTTATGTGTGACTTTTGCTCTGTATGCTCATGTATTTCATAATGTGTAATTCCCAGCATTGTGGATCAAAAGATAATACAGAAACTTCACTAAAAAACCAGACTCTGTGACACTGTACTGATGTGGGTTAATTCCGATTCTTCTTCCTGATTTGCCCATCTTACCCACGTTTGTACTGTACCTTTCTTTTCCCTGCTTTGTTTATATTTTTTTGTTGGTGCTCACTTTCATATCCCTTGATTTGCTAAATCATTTCCTGTCTTCTTTCTATCAAAATCATTACTCCATCTATTTCCTAGCATATGGCTATCCACTTCTTTCTTTCTCTCTCTCTCTGTCTCTCTCTGTCTCTCTATCTCTCTATCTCTCTTTCTCTCCCTCTCTTCTTTCCTTCCTCCTTCCTCCTTTCCATTCTCTCTTTCTGTCTCTCTATCTCTCTTTCTCTCCCTCCCTCCTTCTTTCCTTCCTCCTTCCTCCTTTCCATTCTCTCTCTCTGTCCGAGTGTATGTGTGTGTCTCTCTCTCTATCTCATACTCACTCAATATCCCTCTGTGTAGATGTCTTCCTCCTTTTAAACTCCATTCTGCTCGCTCTACTTTCTTGCTCTGTACCACACCTATCTCTTCCCTCCTTTCACTTCTGATCTTTATGACTCTGTATCTGTCTCTCTCTGTATCTCTCTCTCTCTCTCTCTCTCTCTCCCTCTCTCTCTCTCTCTTTCTCTCCCTTTCTCTTTCTCTCTCTCCTGTCTCTCTCTCTCTCCACCTTTTCTCCCTCTCCCTCTCTCTGTGCATTCTCTCTCTCTCTCCCTGTCTCCCCCCCACCTCTCTCCCCCCCCCCCCCACCTCTCTCCCCCCACCTCTCTCTCCCCCCCCCACCTCTCTCTCCCCCCCACCTCTCTCTCCCCCCCCCACCTCTCTCTCTCCCCCCACCTCTCTCTCCCCCCCCCACCTCTCTCTCTCCCCCCACCTCTCTCTCCCCCCCCACCTCTCTCTCTCTCTCTCTCTCTTCTTGCGGCAGTATGTATATCATCTTTGGCTATATCTTTATTTCTTTCCCACCTAAGTGCCGTGTCAGGCTCTGAATAATTGATACCCACTTTTCTCACCTTGCCATTTCTGTGCATCTGCTCCACACTCTCACCATTAGTCCATCACCTTCTCTCTAATAGACCTGTCTTACTATGTGTTTCTATTGCCCGGGGTAGCTGTATGTCACAGGGGTACCTCTATGTCAAAAGGCTAATTTCCAAATTTCCATTTTACTTGCAAAGCATTGCTCTAAAATCATGAGAGCATTTTTTCCCCTCACCAAATAAAAAATAATTTTGATGGACAATATTTTTTTTGAAGTCTCAGAACCATGATATGGATGGGTAGTATTTGTTAAGGCTATGCAAAGGCTAGTCAAACAGACATATTTTTATGCCTCCGTTACGAAGTAGCCGGAGGCATTATGTTTTCGGGTTGTCCGTCCGTACGTCTGTACGTACGTACGTACGTACGTCTGTACGTACGTACGTCCCGTTCTCGTGATCGCGTTATCTGAAGAACCGATTGATGGATTCCTGCCAAACTTTGGTCATGTATGTATCTTGCAGAGCCAATGAACTGATTAGATTTTGGGGTCACGAGGTCAAAGGTCAAAGGTCACAGGGCTCATTATGTATGCAAAAACAGTTTGTGATCGCGTTATCTGTAGAACCGATTGATGGATTCCTGCCAAACTTTGGTCATGTATGTATCTTGCAGAGCCAATGAATTGAGTAGATTTTGGGGTCACAAGGTCAAAGGTCAGAGGGCTCATTATGTATGCAAAAACAGCTCGTGATCGCGTTATCTCAAGAACCGATTGATGGATTCCTGCCAAACTTAGGTCATGTATGTTACTTGCAGAGCTGATGAACTGATTAGATTTTGGGGTCATGAGGTCAAGGTCAAAGGTCATGAGGCTCATTATGTATGCAAAAATAGCTTGTGATCGTATTATCATTAGAACAGATTGATGGATTCCTGCCAAACTTAGATCATTTATGTATCCTGCAGAGCCAATGAACTGAGTAGATTCTTGGTTCATAAGGTCAAAGGTCATGGGCTCATTATGTATGCAAAAATAGCTTGTGAACGCATTCTCATTAGAACTGACAGATGGATTACTATTTAACTCAGGACATCTTGCAGAGCCAATGAACTGAGTAGATGTTAGGGTCATGAGGTCAAAGATCAAAGGGTCATATATGTATATGAGAAATTGCTTGTAATCGCGATATTCTGAGAGCCTGTTAATGGATTACAATTAAACTTGAATTAAAAAAAAATCTTCTGCTTTGGTTTGTAAAATTGCTCTATGACGGAGGCATCATTTTCGACTGCGCGCAGTCGAATTCCATCTAGTTTTTGTCTGTAAAGAATTAAAATTACAAGATATGTTGCAGTAAAGTCTGAGGAAGTTCAGAAGGATGTAGAGAGAGTAATTAGTTTTGTTTTCAATGGAAACTAAAAGTCAGCTTGGATAGTTCCTTGAAAGTCCATTATTACTTTGCAATCAAATTTCTGATCACAATTATATCCATTAATCACGGCGAGAGTGATAACACCCTTTTTATTGTTTTTTATATTCTTTCACTTTCAAGTATACTTGTGTAGCGATAAAACAAGAATCTGTTTTAAGTGTATGTCATCTTTGAGAAATGGGTGCAATTTATCTAACCCTCTTTTATTAATAACAACTAAAATTGCAATTTAGGATATGGATGAAATAAAGGGAATACTGGTAGTATATTTTATGGTAGTTGGTAGCTGAATATATAGCTCCTTGAGAAAAAAGATTAATCTAAAATCAAGAGGTTCCATTGATTTATTGGTTTGTGTCTGTAGTTGGAGCTTATTTTTGTATCACACTAAAAAAACATGATGGTATACATAATATAATGCATTCCTAAAATGCAAACAAAACTGATTTTTCTAAAAATTTCTTGATGTACATTGTAAAAGGCGAGTTAAACTGAACTCTACTAATTTGATGCATAAGTGTGGCTTTATTAATATGCTGTATATCAGTCTATATATAACTATTTGTTAATGATCTCTGATCTGATTGATGTTGCCATACGTTATTATTTAATAGAAATGTGTTCATTATAAACATATTATACACGCCTATAAATATACACAAAATATTTTTGTCCCTGCTAAATAATGTGGAGTTTGCTGTGAAGACTAATATGTAACGAGAATTGTTTATCTTTACAATGAAACCAAGAGTAATTATGTGGGGCTCGTTGTTTCAGTTGCTATAAAAATTGATTGGGACATCCTATCCAAGAGGTTATAGGGGTATAAAATATTCATATTTAGTCTCTGCTATATTATTGGTTTGGGGGAAAAGTTTGAGGTATATTTTATATCATTTTATACATTTTTAGTCATTTTATGACTGTTTTTTATCATAACAATAAATATGCAGTTTACATCTCGGTCGGGTTGGTTTATTAATTCCAGACTCAATTTATTTTCATTAATTAAGATATTCATATCAAGTCTCTGCTATATTATTGGTTTGGGGGAAATTTTGAGGTATATGTTACGATGTCATTTCATGACTGTTTCTGATCATAAAAATAAATATGCACCAGTTTATCTCAGTCAGGGTTTATGGTTTATTAATTCCAGACTCAATATATTTTCATTAATTATCACATAACTCGAAAGGAATCATGTGATATCAGGGTTACACGGTATACAGGTGAATCTGTTAAAAGGGAAGGACAGTAACAAAAAAATAGTCATCTTTCAAACATTTTAAAGGCAGGCTTTACTACTTCAGCTAGAAGGGATTAGATCACCCAGCGAGCCAGCGAGGTAACTGTGACAGGTGGCTATCTTATTAACTCAGCTCTCATTTAACATAAGAAAAAGAGGATCATGGGGGACCAACAGGCACCGATTGGGAAAGTGTTATATATAGAGGGAGCAAGTAGCTTCAAGTAGGACAGTGTGCCTTTAATTCTGGTATATAGTTCTACAAGGTTTTCTGTAAATCGGACAAACTGTTTTTGAGGGCCAGAAGGGGGTTAACGCTGTGTTAAAGTATATGAGTTAACTTCTTCCTGGCTCCAAACAGATTAAATGGTTCTTCTTTACCCTGGTATGGTGCTATGTCTCTTAAACAAGGCATTCTCTTCATACTTGTCTCTCTCGACCCAGGGGTATAAATGGTCGCCCGGTAGGAAGACGTGCCCTGTGTGCTGTGTCTGCTATCTGTATATATTGGCTGCCTAGCTAAGCCAGAGAAGTGATTTTTTTAAGTACATACAAAAAAGCATTGTAATATGGTGCTCCGCTAATCACAGCTAACTAACTTTATTATTGTACAGCAGCTATGAATAATTAACCCCTCCTATGCTATGAGTGGACAATACTGCCTAAGAATTTAGTGTTCATTTATGTATTAATTAATATTACAACAAATATAACATTTTCTTGTAGAAACAGGAATGTAATTTCTATCGTCAAGTTGGTATCCGTAGATATATTTCATGTCAAATTTGTTAATGAAACATAGCATTTTAAGATATCACTCTTAACATTTTTCTTGTATTAGATTAGCTTCAAATGTAATGATGACATCAGTAGCCACAGACCCCTAGTAAAGAAACAGATAGGGGTACATGATATCACCCTGTGTGATACCCTGGTTCCAGATAGGGGTACATGATAAAATCATAACACCTTCTATTATACCCTGTTACTCCTAGTACTGTCCGTTGGATACATTAGGCCTGTCCTCATCAGCTCGAGTTAGCCAAATAACCTCCTATTTTCAGACTTGGGATATTATCCAGAAGCTCGAAATTGCGTCCTCACCAGACCGATACCCTCACCACAAACTAGCTCGGACGGGCGCAATTTCCCAAATAGCGGGATATTTAGGAAACAAGACCAAGATTTCTCTGGATATTTTCTTGACCAAATATCCCACTAATTGCAACTGCAGGCTAATTAGGACGCAAATTAGCTGGTTTATTTTCAATCGGGATAGTTACAATAGCGGGTTATTTGGCAAATTCGAGCTGATGGGGACAGGCCTAATGTAAGAAAGAGAAATTGATCTCCTAGCCACAGGCAATGTAGGGAGAGGTCCATCTGTATTGACAGTTCTCCCTCGCAAGGCGGCTGAAGTAGAAGTTCCTTGACACTGCTTTGGTGTTTAAACTCGCTAGTTTATTTGCGAAGGACATATATCCACCCATCCCAATATTTGCTCTCGTTAAGTGAAACCTCTACAAGTGACCTTGTCTCAATGTTAAGGTGGAGAGACAGAAGGTCTGTCCTCATCAGCTCGAGATTGCCAAATATCCCGCTATTTGAACTCCAGTTAATTTGTTTCCTCATCAGCCTGAAGTTGCAATTAGCGGGATATTTGGCTGAGATAGTCATCCCAAGATATTTTGGGCTAGTTGCAAAATATCCCGCAATTTGTCCGGTGCGTCTTCACCAGCCCGAGGACTCCCAATATACGCAAACACTGAGCAAAATATCTCGAGCTAATTTCATGAGCTGATGAAGACGCGATTTGTAACTTCTGGATTATTTCCCAAATCAGAAATATCAGGCTATTTGGCAATCTCGAGCTGATGAAGACATACCTAGAGAGGTTAAGGAGTAGACCTTGTCTTTTCAGTCCGTAAACTTGCAGGAGCACGACACCATCCCTTCCATTAGATATTCCCACTGTTTTTCGTTGATATATTTACCCCTGTTTACAAGGAATGGTGGAGTGCCATAAGGGCCCCGTTTTGTTGTAGTATTATCCTTAATTATTGAAAGAATCATATTGTTTTATAGAGACAAGCTTCGTTAGTTAAACTATTATTAGTTGTAAGTTAGTTTATGTGGTGTCAAACATGGATTGTGTGTGTAAAAAGTATCCTTTCAATTATGGCGGGATACTTAAAATTTCGTAGCTTACTCAATTTTTAAAAAGACATGGGCTTAAAAAAAAAAAAAAAATCATGTCAGTTCTTGATAGGTATTTCTCATAAAGCTCATGGGCTATGTGTGGTCTAGTGCTTAGGCAAACATAGACAGATTAAATACCAAAGAGTGCATTTAGATTTAGAACCCTTTACCTTTGTTTGTTGATTAACTGAACCTGTAGAAATAGCAGACATGAAACCTTACTAATAGACACATTGATATGAGATATATTTAATTTTTCTTCTTTTTTAGATAGTACAGATACTGTGCATACTAATAAAGTGTGAATTTGCATTGTGTTTCCTTGCCCTTTCCTTGATACCATATATACCCTTTCCTTAATATCATATACACCCTTTCCCTCTATCAGCTTTAATACCAAACTAATACCTGATATGATTTCCTTTGATCTGACACACTATGAACATGACGGACAAAGAAAGAGGACAAGATATACAGTTCCTCATTCTACCCTCAACAATTGCTGTGGTAGACAAAGGAACATCCCTTCACTGCTATTATGTAAAAATGTGTAGAACAGGTGTCACATGCATATTCACCTGTTATACACATTTTTACATGATAGCAGTGAAGGGATGTTCCTTTGTCTACCACAGCAATTGTTGAGGGTAGAATGAGGAACTTTGTCCTCTTTCTTTGTCCGTCATTTTCATAGTGACCCCTCCCCATCATAATCATTCCTACCAATCCCTATTTGCATTTTGCCAATCATTAATCATCTATGAAAAATTCATCTAATCCATGTTTTCTTCTGAAAATTAACTATGTATTTCCATGCATTTTGATCATATCATCTATGAATATTCATTAATATAGTGAAATCTTATAGTGAAAAATGTTTGGATTGCATTTGCTACTTGAATGAAGATATTTTAGGTTTGATAATGCTTCTTTTGACGTCTTTGGATAACCTTTGAATACTAATGACTGCATTTTGTATGATGTATATTTGATAATACATTTAATACCTTTTAAAGAAAATGGAGAGAAATATTAAGGCGTTATATATTGACAAGTTTACTGTACTATTTTTTTTTGCATTAAAAATTAAGTAAGTTATTTGTTTAATGAATATTTGCTAAAATCCATGTTGGTCTCGGAAATATTAAAGAACACATTGAATAAACTTGGGTATGACTAAATAGAGGATAGACATTTGGGAATAGCATCACCGATTCTTGGGGTCTGTTACACAGGAGGGGCTCTTCAATGCAAGCTATGTTAGACGCATGCAAATCATGCATTTATCTAAAGTCAAAAAACGATTATTATGATTTCATGGTTTTTATCTGTTGTTGTGCTTGTCATTAAAGAACTGCATCATTTTAGAAGATTTCATTCTGACACCAAGCACTGGGGGGTGTTTCACAAAGATCCTAATTTGAACTGCTCTCTAAGTTGGACTTAACAATTATGGAAAGCCATCAGCATCTTTGAGATTATTTTTTTAAAGTTATTTCAAAAGGCATAAAATGTTGATTCTAATCGTTCATATTTTCTATTATCAAGGAGATTTCGCGTTCTTGATGTGGAATTTATAAAAAGTCTAAAATATTTGAAGTTTTACTTTGGAATGTATTTTATTTTAAGGCTACAAATGGCTCTCCATAATGTTTAAGTCCAACTTAGAGTTAGGTTCAACTTAGGATGTTTGTGAAACACCCCCCTGAATTCATTGCATGATGCGTGAATTGCACTGTGCGCTTTGATCATGTAGACGGCGCACTTTGCATGATCATCGCATGGTTTCATGGCACCCTTCTACTGGTCATACACACCCACCACACTCATGAGGGACACGCCCATATGGGACACGCCCACGAGGGACACGCCCACAAGGGACACACCCATTAGGGACACACCCATTAGGGACACACCCATTAGTCTGTTTAAACTTCCACCACATGATCAAAAGTTTACTAGGTTTCAGAATTTTTTTGGCCAACTGTCATCAAAAGACCTCTGTACAAAGAAGTTTGAGAATGAATACTGAATATTCAAGAGACATTGTAACTTCTTCCAAGTTGTTAATTGGCAAGATCTTTAAAAAGAAAGAAATAAAATTATCTCGAGATATTGAATGTCTCTGAAACATTTTATCTCACCAAAATGAACATATATCTGAACCTATTTGGCTGGTTATTTTGAAAACCCCTAAATACGATTGTCCCTCACAGGATCTTTTGCATCAAATGCTCTTTGAGTTCAAATTCTTGAGGAAGAGAAAATGGATTTAAAAATAAATAAATTGATAGATGATAACTTGCACAGAGCAAAGCAATCATTCATAAATACTGGATATCAAGCATGCCCCCCGACTGGCATTACGAAGTCAAATCGAATATATCGAGGTGTGTTTGAGGTGGAAGGGTGGCATGAAGTTAGTCTTTTTGAGAGGAGTTGATGTTTGTTAATGTTTGATCACAATACCTCCTCCTACCATGTGTGTGTTTTCAGATTCCACCGCAGAGAGTAACGCTGATGCAGGTAAGAAATACAAAGGAGTGCAACAACAAAAAAACAAAAAAAAGAAGAAAAAAACACACCTTTTTATCATCATCATCATCCAGTCATTCATCCATCTCTTATTCTTCCTCTCTCTTACCTTCCCCACATCTTTCTCTATATCTCCCCGTCTGTCTCCTCTTTCCTTTTGGAATTTGGGCACTTTCTACGATAAAGGTTCTTCTATAATGTTTCTTCTGCCGTTCCAGTTTTGATTTTTTTCTCCATCCCTGTAAAAGATTTGTTTTACTCTTTTCTTTTTCTTTCTATCTCTCTTTCTTTTTCTTTCTATCTCTCTTTCTTTTTCTTTCTATCTCTCTTTCTTTCTTTCCTGTTGGTATTTGGGCACTTTCTTTTTTAAAGATATAGGAACTTCTCCTATCATCTGTGTGGAGCCAGAAGGTCGTTTACTTGTATACTTGAAAACAGAGTTAACACCCTTCTGGCTCTGAACAGATGTAATGTCCCTTTGATGTTGTATATTTTCTGATCTTCCTGCCAGGACTTTTTATACTCCCACTCATATCTCCCCCTTCCTATCCTATCTCTCCCCTTCCTATCTCTCCCCATCCTAACCCTATCTCTCTTGCCCCTCTCTTTCTGTATGCCTTAATGGATACTCTTTGATCTTCCTACTTTTGAAATCTTCATATTTACTATCTTCCCTCCCTCAATCAACCTACCGGTAACTCCTCCTTCAGAAAAAGAAACAGGGAGAAGATTTTGATGAATACTATCCCAGCAAATTAAAAAGAGAAAATGAGTTTTGTTTAAAGCTAGGCAGTGACCTATTTTCTTTTATTTGTAGATATGGAATCTAAAGAAAAAAAATGAATGGGGTGTAAAAGTATCCATGATATAAAAATAAACTACTCACCCCCCCCCCCCCCTCCCCCCTCCCCCCTCCCCCGAAAAAACAAAACAAACAACAATGGAGATTGGAGGTTTGCCCACATTTTTGTTGTTGACCATGTCTCATAGCATTCATATGGTGCCATATTTTTTATTAAAAACATTCAAAAGTGCAGATATGCAAAAATTCATTTATAATTTTTAAATAAACGAGCCAATAAGGATATTTAAATTATTATGAAAGAAATCACTAGGATATGTCTCCCTTCATTTTTCTCAAATTTCTGACAACTATTCTCTCTTCTTGGCTCTATTCATATCATATAGTCCATTCATCTCTTCATTTATTCATCTATTCATCTAATTAATGTCATGTGTATAATAATATACTAAATCGATGTGCTCTTTATCTCTGTAGCTCTAACCGTAATATATTCATATATTCTGTCTGTTGTATATCTTTCCATGCCATATTAGGGTATATTGATTTTATAATAATGCATGTGGTACTATACTACTGATACTCTCGAGCTCTTTTGTTCTCTACGTATTGCCTCTATAAAGCTTTACGCTACTATGCTCCAAAAGATGCATATATATTTTCTTCCAAGATTTTATGTGCGTCAGAAGGTTGCTATTAAAAGGCAGAGTAGGTATCATACATGTACATGTTTAAGATTAATTGGCTGACGGAACACTATTTTAATATATGTTTAAAGTCGAACCTGTTACTAGATTGACATATTGTCTGTTTGGAGCCAGAAGGGCGCTAACTCAAATACTTGGACACAGAGTTAACACCCTTTTGGCTTTAAACAGACCATATATATGCTACTAAATCAGTTCAATCTATACCATGGAGTTGACAAAAAGTTTATTCCTTCAGAGAGATGGGGTAATTAAAGAACATAGGACACTACTGAGGGCTTGATTACTTGAACAGAGCTGCCAACCATAACGTTCCTCCCGGAATTATTCTGTTTTTCTTCATAAAATATGTTTTTTATTATTATTAATTTTGTTTGGCACATACAGCACACGTTAACCAAATGTCCCAAAATGTATAGAGATGTATGAAGAGTACGAATTTACAAATAATAAACAAGAGTAAAAAATAAAAGTAAAAGGTTCAAATATTCTCAAAACAATGCAACACAGAAAATATCAAAAAAATACCTCCTTGAAAATAAACTATAGGTTCTAATATAAAAATAACAGCATGAGGAATGGACATTTCTGCATTTGAAGTGTGTCGTGCGTGGTTCAAAGTTTCATTTTAATGAATCCCTTTTTTTTTTGCCATCATGGTTCCTTTTTTCGGTGGCACAAGGTTGGCAGCTCTGCTTGAACATTTTAAACCTTTACGTGTGCTAAATGATAGATAATTTGTTAACTTATGTGTATGTCTGTTTCAATACTAAGAATTGTCTTCAATGTCATTAATTGAGAACCACAGGGGCATTAGTAAATATTGGGCAATACGACTTACATTTAATTGAGGCTCAATTTTTATGATCTGTAGAAATACAGTTAACAACTAAATTATTCATACCCTTTGTAAATTTGATGTTTTTATTCATTTTATTAACGCAAGAATGAAAGGTTGACCTTTGTTGAAAACTTTTAGATGTGAGCTTTAATATGCCACGTTATCAAGAAGCATAAATTGGGACAAATCAATTTTTTACATAATTAAAAAATAAAACAAACTTGGTAAGGGTATGAATAATTTAGTTGTTGACTGTATATCTTACTTTAATCAAATGTTTTCTGTTTTAATTTTCTAACATACATGTTTTGTAAGTGACTTCTGACATTTGTATATTGTTACTAGCTTCTGACGTAGGTGTTATTTTAATTTTAGACTTAAGTGTTTTGTTAGTAAAGTTGTTGTACCAATAATTTTAAACATAGATAGCATAAAACTCTTTGAACATATGATTAATGATGTTTCTTTTTCGCTTTTCCATGATCAGATGAGGGGGCAAGTAAGTTTGAAGGTTTCCAAATGTTCAATCCTTAGAAATACTAGCCCCGATACCCCAAGTCAGTCCTATATGTTGCATTCCACCATGTATTCTACACGGCCATCACATCAGACACAAAAATAAGATTGTTCACAACTACAATTAAACCTTTCCCAAACTAGTATAAGCAGCTGAATAATATATCAGTGCACTATTCAAAGTAGATTATCTGCATTCAGATTTGATAAAAGGGATCAAAATATTCCCAACATCGTATCAGTCGTAGAATAAACATTTGCAATATAACCTGAATGCAAAGTATACAATGTCACACCAAATGCTCGTCCTATACATAGCACACCACAGTGCACAGTAGCAGCATTAAACTATTGGGTCATTCTTTGAAAAATTGATCAAAAATCGCAAGCACATGACGAAAATTCAATGTTTTATGTATCAAATGTGGAGAAGAAAAAAATCCTGCAAACCATCTATGCAAGAAGAATCAAATTTTGTATGAAATTGCTTAATTGACTAACCCAATTTTGCTCTGTTAAGAGTAGTGGAAGAAGAGTGGATGATAAGATGAAAAGAACATGCCACAAATCTGTTAACTAGGGCTATTTCATCATTTAGAAATTCAAAATGGAAACCTTGAAAGTCAAGCAGAAAAATTGGGAAATGAAAAAAGAGCAAGTCTAACCTGTTAACTCCTAAATTCTTGCTTTGCCATAGGTTTATTACAGGGACCTCCCAGTTCTCATAGTCGATGGGTTAAGTGATTTTGACTAAGGTAAACACAAAGAATGGCCTGATATCACACTCCAGATCATATACATTGAGAGAATCTTTAAATACACCAGCATTACGAGGTCACTTTCAAGCATTACAGAATGATTTATAGAGAATTTTCAATTTTTGAAGAAAAAAATAAATATTATAGACATTTTAATTAAAATATATATCAATTAATGGTGTAATGTGTAAAGTAATATGAGGTACTTTCACAGCAGTTAAGTTTCCTATGAACCATTCATCAAATTTAAGAAATATTGTATTTCAAATAATTTTGTTACAGAATTACCAGAATTTTACCTTCTATGTCGTACCGTTCGAAAGTAATTAAAATTGAATGTTTCATAAATTTGGTGAATGGTTGGTAGGACACCAAAATGTGTTAAAATACTTCATATTAGTTAGTATATCATATCATTAATTTGTAGCCTTTTATTACAATGTCTATGATATTCTTTATCAAAAATAGAAAACTATTTGGAAATTTCATTCCGTAATGCTTGGAATCGACTATGTATCAAACTCGATTCCTCAAGTGAAGAAGAAACTTAGATAAAGACAAGCATGTTGTAGTATAAATGTCATGTTTCAGAAGCGGAATTTGGCAAATGATAATTGGAAAGATTTGTTCATTTCTCTGATATGATAAACCTTTCAAAAGTGACTTAGTTCAACCCTCATTTTAAATTCAATAAACATTCAAAGGATTGCATGGAGAAATTGATAAAGAAATATGAAAACCTTTTTACACTGACTGTAACTGCAAATAGTAGATGTACTGTTTAGCTTCACTTACACAATATGGTTGTCAACACTGCAATGTAATACCAAATCTTGTACATATTACATGTCCCTTGTTGTATATGCCTAAGTGAGATACCCCCCCCCCCATGTTTTATCCCTTAAGTGTACTTCGAAGAACACCAAAATGTCTGGTCATTTGAATCTCATGTGTAGATTAAGTTTAGTTTAGAACATTGTCAATGTTTCCAACATGCTACCCAACCCCAAAGATGAACGATACATGTGTCTATGAATCAGAATGCTATCCTTGTTTCACTCACCAAGTACACAAGTAAACCCCTCCCTTCAACCCTGCAAGTTTGTAATATTCAAAATGTTCAAAATTATGTCATGAATACTTGTTATGTCTTTACCCAACAAATGATTGTGCTGGAAAGCCATTTTGAATTAGAGTCAGATGAAATTCTGCTTTTAAATGCAATATCTTAAAATCATTTTTTTTTTGTCATTATGTTTTGAACATATTTTTATTAATGCTTGAAAAACCCTTTTGTGAACCATATGTATGAAAGATAAATGTCACAATCCCACTTTCATTGCAAATGTAGTATACATAATTACATATTAAAGTGACTTTGATGTAGATAAGTGACTTTGGAAGTAGCAGCTGTGCGATGGTAGTATTCATAGTCTGTTTCACATACACATATACACAGAAACAAGCATACTATACACTCAATTATATGAGACCCTGCATCTCGAAAGCACCAATAAGTCACAAGCTTAGCTACGGAACAGATACCGGAAAATGCTAATTTATGATAATATATGATATTACAAAAAAAGTCTTTCCTCACAAATTTTGTATATAAAGTAATTTGAAATGCAATTTACGAGGGGGCGATTCAGCTAGTGGGCGATGAAAAGAACATCTCATTATTTAATCAGTACATATGTTTATCACTTTGCTAATTTTTTCCCTGAAATTGTTAAATAGTTAAGGAGGGTTTGTGCCAATTTCTAGATTAATCTTATGGTTCAAATTAGTTACTTCTGATAATGTTAATCACATGCTTTGCTTATCATATCAGCTGAAATTTCCATTTTGAAGTATATAGTCAAATATATTTTATTTAAAAGGTGATCTTGGAGACTTATTGGTGGGTTTGAGATGGTATGAAACATACATATACATGGTTATCTCACCAAAATTTGTGTCGACTGCAGAAAAAAACGGTGAATTATTATTAATACATGCAAGTGGAAAATCCTTACAAAAAATTAATGCAGATTTGCAGATCAAAGGATGTTTTATGTTTATGTACAGTGCGTCCCAGAAAAAACGAAACCGAGAACTATCCATGTTTTATCATAACTTAATCACAATTATAATTAATAAATGACACATATTTGGAAAGCTTAGATCCTCCTCTTTCATATGATGCATATTTCACGCATGAGTGATTAAAACCAATTTGAAGAGAGGAAACAAAAAAGTCATTTGGCGGGCGGTATCTGAATTTCGAAAATCACATTTCTAGAAAGTTCAATTTCTGCCCTTTCATATGACACCTCAATCAGGAAAAATGAGCCAGGAATAATAAAGTTCTGTTTGTTTAAAAAAATGCTTGCATTTCCATAATTTGATCAAACGAGTTAGTTTTCACTGGCTGCCTGCCGTAGCAACAAACAGAGTTGAAAAAAAGACTTAACTCCGTTTTGTTGAAGATCAGCCATGCATCAGGTCCTTCGTTTTCTTTGTGCATGGCTGATCGTCAACAAAACGGAGTTAAGTCTTTTGTCAACTCTGTTCGTTGCAACGGCAAGAAGCCAGTAAAGTCGAACCCGTTTGATCAAATTATGGAAATGCAAGCATTACTTTAAACAAACAGAACTTTGTTATTCCTGGCTTATTTTTCTGAATTGAGGTGTCATATGAAAGGGCAGAAACTCAACTTTCTAGAAATGTGATTTTCCCTTTAAAATTTAGATACCGCCCGCCAAATGAGTTTTTGGTTTCCTCTCTTCAAATTGCTTTTAATCACTCATGCGTGAAATACGCATCATATGAGTTGCATCAAATTAAAGAAGAGGATCTAAGTTTTCCAAATATGTTTTATTTATCAATTATAATTGTGATTAAGTTATGATAAACCATCAATGATTCTTGGTTTCGTTTTTTCTGGGACGCACTGTATAGAAAGTTGAGGGTATAGATATTGATTTAGAAAGAAAATAAATGTTGTGAATAGATAGGGTGAACATATTGAAGGAACTGTAAATTTTGCAAGAGGTTTGTAATGTAGGGATTATGTAAGAACTGCCTTTTTAAGTCACCTTTTTGCAATTCTGCAGTTTTCGTCTCCTGAGACAGAGTTGCTGCCATTGCTTTGCTATACTGTTGATATGTGTTGTGTTTGCATTGACTGTTTCACTGTTTCTCAGCCACGCCTTGCGATCCATGTCACTGCATTTACTACGTACATATATATATCCCTCTAACTTGTGTTTCTATTTAACTTCCTTGTTTTGTCCACGTGTCTGCTGAAAAGTGGAATGTGTTTTTCCTGTCTTGCCTACTAAGTATCTGATTATATATCTTGTGATTATTCAATTGATGGCTGTGATGTAAATTACCTTATTTATGTTCTTCTGAATTGACAAAACTAATGTCTCGTGTTTTTTTATTTATTTCTTTGAATCATTTCACGCAATCGATACACTGCCACTCCTTCTTTTACGAGGTAATGGGATTTTCAGCATCTTTTGTCAAACAACCATTTATTATTGTTATTATTATTGACTATGCCATTGTCTGTGCTCATTTGCTGTATATATATCTAGCACCTTAGTACAAATACGTCTTCCCTCACTCTCTATCTGTCTATCACTTCATACAGTGCCCAAGTTGCCCCCCCTTCTCATCTTCCATTTTTTTCTCTCCTTTCACTTCATTTAGTCTTGTTCTTTGTGTTCCCACTCTCTTTATAAAACATCACATTCTGTGTACATTATCTTTAAACTCAGGTAAAGCCCTTAGATTTGGTATGTAGTTGATTCTGTCATATTTTTGTGTGTTGTTGTGTTCACATCTATTATTTCTGACGGATTGAATACCACAGTTGTTCAAAACGTGATGAGGATGAGTGTGGCAGTGTGAAAGCTATAATCCATTCCAACTGCGAGTGTGGGTGCACTGTTTAGAATTCACATCCATCAAATTAAATGTAGTTTTTGTTTGCTATAAAACCTCATGATTGTCCTCCAAGAAGTAATCCTTCCAAGAAGTATGTTCAGCGATTTTTTTTATTTTTATTTTTTTATTTATTTGTTTACCTTAAAGGAATCAAGATGAATTGAAAATTTTCATGCAATGTCTAAAAAATCTTGATGATCAATCCATGTCGACTCGTATGTTATTGATCAACATTCAGGAGGATCAAATTGTGTGCTGCTAGGTGGATAAAGGGAACCACGCAAAATCACTCAAAATACTAACAGCAAGTTGTTTAAGCTTCTTCCAATATTAAGAAGATTAAGTAGATAAGCTTTTTTTTCCTTAAATGTGGACTTTCATGATCCAAATTATGATTATTAATACTCAATAGGAGAAGTATTGTCTTGATATAAAGAGATCGTTCAAAAATATAAAGCTATAATTGCCAGAAACTCCCAATGAGAGAAAGAATTGAAATGTAGACCAGCTTTATGAATAACCTTCTTTGGGGAGTTGTTCAATAATAATGCCTGTCATTATACACTTAATAGTCCATCCTCGTAATGTAACCAAATTTATACTTCCGGTAAGTGCCTTGATACAAATTATTTCATTTTCCCGATTACAAACAATTGCATTTCAATAGTCAGAATACGAATTACATACATTACATGTTGCTATACGAATTACATACATTACATGTTGCTAGGTAGGGCAAGTCATTATATTTATCCTACCTAACAACAACTGATGTATGCAAGTTGAATTCTGGCTATTGAAATACATTTATTCATAACGGGGGAATGAAATAATTCATATCGGGTGAATGAAATAATTCATATCGAGGCGCTTCACAGAGGCATGAATTTGATAACATTACGAAAACGGCCTATTGAAGTCTTACTGTGATGGCAAAGTGGTTTCCCTCCTCTTCTTACAATTAAAATGCTAATGAATGAATGCATTGTAGTGAGCTTGGTCAGTTTATTTTGAGCATGCTTGGGAAAAGAAGTCTTCTTCTGACGAAAGCAATTTGTATGCTTGACTTGAAGATGGAGTTGAGTTCTGGGCAAGCAATCTCATTGTGAAAGAAACTGGAATCAATTGGGAAATGTCGATCATGCAGTATTTCTAAGATTTGATGTATACCGAGAGATTCTGGAGCGATTCAAATCAAGATGTCTACTTAATAATCGGACTAAATATCACTTTAGAGTTTAGGCTGCACCGGTAATCCAACATTTTCTGCTATTTCTTGTCCTGTTATTGTGAATATAAGGGCGTTTTAAGAGAAATGTTTTAAAGGAGACATTCCTGAGATGGTATTTTTCTAAACTGACGTGCAATGAATGAGAAAGATCATGATTTTATTTTTCATATTTCCCAGAACTCAACCTTCTCTTTAACAATTGCTAAAGAAAATTTAATTTATATTTCAATATTTTGTGGAATCAAGAAAGAAAATTACCAAGAAATTATGTTTTAATAAACAGCAGTCACACACAGAATATATTGGACTTATCCTCAGATGCAATTTTAGTTTCTTTAGGCTTTTAGTTTATTATATGTATTAAGTTAAACAAGAACAACAGTTTATTTTGTGATGCTACAATTACCAGAGAAAAGAATATTCCGGCATTGGAGTAAAATGGCCGTTAAAATTCCGATGAGGGCCCCCCTTAAATAGCTGGAATAGCCCCATCTGTCTCAAAGGCAATTTTAAGTACGACTTAAGGCAGTTTTAAGTATGACTTCAGGCAGTTTTAATTATCACTTTAATAACGTGATGGCCAAGATTCACTAGTTGAACCTGAAAGTTCTGAAAGTTCAAATTGGAACCCCTTCCAAAAGGGTTAGTGAGGAGCCCGGGCAGTAGTTACTTATCTCGCGCTAGAATCCATTGAAAATGTCAGAATCATATCATATTGAATGATTGTAGTGCTCATCAAAATACAATTTTCCTCCTCCTCCCTGCTAACTGCATGGTTGAGTGCATATATTTTGAAGTGGAGTTGAGGTGTTTCTAAAGAAAGGAAAGAGGGGAAAAGATTCATGCTATACAAGTTATATTAACATACCATAGACCTTTTAGAATTGTCTCTGCTTATTACATTTTTTTTTTGGGGGGGGGGGGCCAACTTTTGATTATGAGATGCCATGCGAAAAGGAGGATTAATCTGAAGCAATTTTATCTTTGGGAGTTATCTTTCTTTATCCTAAATATTGTGATCAAGTTAATGTAGCTTTATTAAGGGTCTGGAAATAATGATAAGCTTCCAATAGAACAGACAATTTTCTCCAATTTATTGCGATGCCTTACGAAATAAGAAAATAAAACACTGGACCTTTGAAGGATTAAGCTCTAGAAATCTCAAGAAGCACTTCTGAAAAAGTAAAGGAAAGAAAAAAATGATTAACTTGTTAAAAATTATTTTTTGATACAAAAAGCTGACCACGGCACATGGGATTTTGTGCTTTGCATACATCAGCTCATAATAATAATAATATCGAATATTTAGGATATAGTCCTTCCACATTCCAATTCTACATGTTTGAGTTTTCTTTTGTGGACCACCCTGGTACCAAATCAAAATGAAAACTAGAAAAATCTTTTTTTTTTTCCAACACAAATGAGAACTGCAAATTTTCAGTTATGAATGAATACCGGTATGTTGAGTTTGTTTTGGTGTTCCCCCCTTCCCCCCCCCCCCCCCTCGATGGGACCAATAGCTGATTTGACATCACAGGGTTTGCTTGCATTCATCATCCAATTTTTTTGCCCTCATTGATTCTTCAAAATGATAATAGGATGTTACCAAAACTTCCTATAATTCAAAACGTTGGACTTTCAAACCATTTTAAAGGGCTCTCCCTGAGTTTTGTATCAAGTTCTTCATGTTAGTTTAGTTTGTGTGTACATCCATGTATGTTAGATCAATGGGGTATGTATGATATGTCTCATGTGTGTTATTTGCATGAAGAGGTATGTGGTTTTACATTTCAAATAAGGTGCCATTCTTGATTATTTCCTGCACATATGTGTCATATGGGTTGTTTAAATTTGGGTTATTTCCTTTTAGTATAACATCTCAAATGAAAGTTATTATTATAATATTTTAGGGCTTTTTTCTGGTTGGTTTTACATAAACAAAGGAAAACAACATTAGACGATATTGAACCCATTTCTTTCCAATTTCCCTTTTTTAACCGAAACTGTACATGAGCTTTTCAAGTGAAAGTTGTTATGTAGGTCTTTTAATGTAACCACATCTTCTCATAAGCATTTATTTGTCTAGGGGAGTGTTTCACAAAGATTAAGATCGACTTTAAGTTGGACTTAACTATGACAGGCCATTCGTGCCACTGGTTGCTCTCACCGTTATGATCTTTAGATAATATTTTTTCATTAAATAATGAATTATCAAAAAATGTAAATTCTGTAGATTTGGGACCATGATTTGTACTTCTCTTGAGAAACCAATGCCAGAAAACAGTGGCATGAACAGCCTGCCAAAGTTAAGTCCAACTTAAAGTTGATCCTAGACTTTGTCAAACACTCTCCAGGTCATTTTAATGTTGCCACATCTTATCATATATTCTCATGAAAGGGATGGTTTATATAAACCTCACACTGGGCGCAACTTTTTCAGAAACATTTTCGTGAGTTTGTGATTGGTAGATGTGTTCATGGTTGGTCAGTGGTCAATCTCATTGAATGTTCTTCATCCACCATCCTCCCCGTCATATGCCCTGACCTACCGCAAAAACGATCGTAACTACTTTCGAAACAAACCCCTATTGTATGGCCCTTAAGAAATCAAGTTCGGACAACAGGCCCATTCACACATAACAATTTGTGCGATTTGGAAAAGATAAAATTTTTAATTTTTTGTGGCGACCGTTCACACATGTCAAATTGGAATCGCGATGCAAAGATTAAATTTTGTTGGTGACCATTCACACACAGAGAATACTCGCTTGACGGCAAGAACATCCAAACTGGGCATGCGTGAATCTCGACTATGTATGCGCGCTTGGAATCCTGGGATTAAATAAATCGATATTTCAATCTCACTTAATCTGTAGGCGTGAACGCCCCTAACCTAATACGTCTTTGTAATGTGCGCATTACGGGGTAGTTCAAAAGGTCATTGAAATTGCCGTAGGTCGATTTTTCGAAAGTAGTTGCGAGCGTGTGAGTAGAACCTGAGCACCGCACATGATGGTTTAGGTGCTTATTAAGTGTGTGGTGATTGTTAAATGTCTTCATTTTGTGTTTAACACCTAAGATAACACCGTAAGCCATGTTGTAAATGAGTGTTATTGGTGAAGGTGCATTAGTGTGTGTGGTGTATTTTCTTGTGGGAGCTATAATAGCAATCAAGACACTGTGAGAAAAAAGAGTAAATATGAGGTACACTCATTCTTTATCATTTCGTTGTTCAATTACGAGTATATAAACATTCTTTATCATTTCATAGTTCAATTACGATTATATAAACATTCTTTATCATTTCATAGTTAAATTTCATAGGAAATCAATTGCATAATTGATCAAAAATGATCCTCTTTATGTGAAGATAGTTGAATTATTAAAAATGCAGAGTTCTTAATTATGTAAAGGTAGGGAAGAAATTATTTGGATGGTAAAGAAATAACTTAGTTAACAAAACTCCATTATGATTATGAATATGGAACCAAACGCCAAACTTGAGACTCATTGTGAATTTGATCTTTAATTTCACAAAAACATCTTTTCCCAACAAACTTTCTCTTAATGTACATGTAGGTGTATTGAGATAAATATCACTATTTCTCAGAAAACATACTTATGCTTAGTAGTCTTGAACTTAGTTGTCATATGACTTGAACGGTCCACTGTTACAGGGTTTTTATTTTGCAAGGCGAATTCAAAGATAAAAGTGTTGCCTGGGTGTACATTCTATTAGGTGACATGAAAAGTGTATGGTGTATTGAAAAACATGGATGTTTATTCTATAGGGTGTATTTAAGATGACAGGAATTTAAAGTGTTTTATTTTCCATTTCTCTGTATCAGGTGGTTCAGCTGCTGCAAGGAAAGAGATCATTCGTAACAAGATCAGAGCCATCGGAAAGATGGCACGCGTCTTCACCGTTCTCAGGTAAATCAGAATTAATTTTTTTAATTTTTTTTTATAGATATTTTGTTTGGTATTCAAATTTGTTATTCATACCTTGGATATCATACCTTAGAACTATGCATAAAGTTATACAAAACTTGTTTGCCCCTCGGTGTTCGCTTGTAAGTTACTCTTGAATTTGGCGATGTGCAGTTTAATACGGATGAACATGGACAGTTGAATAATTCATCAGGATTAAACTTGTCTTTCTTCACTGACCAGTACATATCAAGATTTGATTTGAAAGAATTGATCTATTGTTGGTCAGGGCATTGTTACCCTGACAACATAAGCACATTCACCCATATCCCATTGAAACACTTGTTAGACTTAATACCCGCATTTCGATGGGTTGTTGTCGAACTTATGTCGGTTTTGTATTCAACCTTTATAAAACAATTTACAATGACAATATACAAAACTACATCCCATTGTTGAGTTTGCATAGGTCATTAAGCCCACCGCACACGATATGATCCTCTTGCGATCCATTTTTTTCAAGAAATGGCAATTACATTTGATTCGATATAACAATAGTGATTAGAATACCAGGGTAGTGTTTCACGAAACCGACATTGTCACTTCATGCATTTTGAAGGCCTGTCAAAGCAATTCATAAATAATGTGCTATATAATATGTGCTACATGATCAATAATTTAGAATGAATTTCGATGAGTTCCTCTCATTATTCAAGTTATTTTCCCACTATGGGAGCCATCCTGTCTGCTAGAAGCATTGCAGAAGAGAAAAGGTCTTCACTTATTTTCCATGATGTAGTATATTTCATGATGAGAAATGAATGAATAAATTCTGAGACATGATACACTAGGCGCCATTACGAAATTAAATCCATGCTGACAAAACTTTTATGGATAGTACCAAGAAACAAGTGCTTGGTTACGGCAATGCATATTTGATCATATACTTTCAGACAAAGATCGTACAGCCTTTGTGTTTCCATGGGAATGTCATGTAGAGAAACTTATATAATAAAGATAATATTAATAGCTCACATTTATAATGCGCCTAACACTTTGTTTCTAGGCGCAGTACATATTATTACCCCAGTCATCAGATTCAGGCTAACCCGCACACAATGTATGCACATTCTCCACTCCCCGGAGAGCATATAACCACTGTCACATGCACCATACAAAGTGTTATGAGTGTTTAAGAAAATATAAAACATACATTTTTTTTGTTACAGGGAAGAGAGTGAAAGTGTGTTGACATTGAAGGGTCTGACCCCGTCGGGTATGCTGCCAGTCGGCGCCCTCTCTGGTGGAAAGAGGACATTGCAAACGGGTCAGTCACGTCTTCTTGTTCTTCTCTGAAAATATGATGGCATAAAAACATCCAGAGTAATGGATAAAAGAGACATTTGCTAAGAAGAAGGAGGTTTTAGATTTTTGTTCATGAAAGGAGGAAAAGAGATATGGCAGGCTTCTAGCCAGTGCCCTCTACATATCATTTCGAAAAGGAAAAAAATTGTAAAGACTTTTAATGTATTAATTTTATTTATTGATTTTAAGGCAGTTGTGAAGATATGTGGTCTTCAACAATCTTTAAACTAGAATACAAAGAAGACTCTAGTACGCATATTAAAATCAAGATTGTGGTTGATGTTATTGGAATCGATTTACCAAATAACAATACTGGAGTACCAGAGTATATATTTAAAGTATAAATAACATGGATAATGAGCTTTTATTATTCAAGAAAAGGTTTTATTGCAGAAAGATTTGAGGTGTCACAGTGAACGATGAATCATATTTTGTAATTTATTTTATTGCAGAAGAAAGTTTTGAAGTGTCTCAGTGAATGGTGAATCATATTTGGTAATATTTATATTTTGTGTCTTTCAGCGATCGGTCAGAAGATCAGTGGCTTTGAGGAAGCCAAGGGTCTTGACAAGGAGAATGAAAAGATGCCCCCTAGAAAGGATGCGCCTCCACCCCCCAACAACAAAGGCTCGTAATGACCCCCTCCCGCTTCGTGTGCCCCTTCCCTATATCAGGATGACACCCCCTTCGCTTGTCCCCCTCGTCATGAGCTGGTAGTCACACTACTACCCCTCGTGAGACTTTAGGCTCTTTAAGGTCATCATTATACCCCCCTTTCGTCAGAGCCAGGAACATTCCTTTCTAATCTTAATCTTAATCCCTGATGCACTCTGACCCTCGTAGCAAGATAATCCCCTTTTTCTTATGGTCCTCTACCCATTGCCCTTGGGAGACCTTGGGAACATCCTGATCAGGCGGTCGGTCTCTACCAGACCGTAAGACATCGACAGTATTCACTTTAAGCGGGACCTGTGTGATGCATAAAGTCTCCAGTGTTCCGAGGAAAACTGTCGCGAGTTGAGATGACGACGACGACGACTCATCGAAGCAGGGGACCTGACCTGGATATCCATCACAGGAAGTAGAGGTAAACCACAACGTATCCCATGAATCATCTGGGGACGAGCTACATCCGTCAGAAGCAGGGTCTCGTTTAAAGGGACGCAATCAGCCCCAGGTCTTACATCACATCCAACTCGTCTTATCGTTCAATGCAAGAAACCAATCACGAAATGTTCATCTTGTGTGTTTGTTCTAATTGTTAATGAAGTAAATGGGATGTTAACACTACTGTCGTTGTAACACTATATAATAACTTAATTCTTAAAACTTCACAAGCTATAAGGGGAACCCTTTAGTACATTGTGAATCTGTTGAATTTCTGATAAAGTTCTTTACAAATCCACCTGAGTCGGTTTGGAATTAAAGATCAAAGAGGAAATTTGTCTTTTGTTGCTGTGGTTTGATGCACTTGTATCGCACAAGGTCATATTTTGCACCAATACATAGAATAGAAGATTTCAAGTTATCTTGTTTGAACGTACTGAATGGCTCCCCTGCGGAGGCCTCTTATGTGTGTAAGAGCAGAGGGGAGACTGTTTACATTGTTAAAGTTTGTGACTAGTTATGTCAATCAGGAAAGAGCACCTTATTTCATGAGATTTCAGTGAAAGTACAATATAAGACTAATTACATAAAGACATTTGAAATTTGTTACATTTTGAGACACAGCTACAGTAATTTAAAATTACAGTAACAGCCCACATTGATTTACGAAATTAAGATATAAAGCAATCTAGCAACGGTGTCTGTTAAGACTTCCCTCCGCCTGTCTTAAAATCCCTCTTAAATTGAGAAGAAATTATATTCCTAGATGATCTGCTGAATATACAAGGACAACTCGCTAGAAAGTAGGGTTGGGGCTATAAAGTGTCTTTGAAAAGATCTCTCTGATTCTTGTATAGCTCGAGATATGAATCATTCACCCTTCATTGCAGAAGGTGTCATAGGAGAACTGGAAAAAGATAGCTTTGATTTTGACAATGTTAGCGATGGTCTCGTTGGAGTGTAGCTTTGGGCACTCAGTTGACAAAAGCAGTGAGCGTTTTCCATGGGAAAACAATCTTGCAACCTCATGTAGAGCTGCCAATTTGCTAATTCGCTAATTTTCAAGGTTTCATTCTGAAATTTGAGAAGAATGCTGACGAAGGTTCCATTCTCCACTATGATTTTTGTAGGTCCTGTGCTCTTCTGCTATATTTATTTGTGAAATTACAGATCATCTACAGAATATAACAACTTTTGGTGATTGGAATACTACATGTTCTAGTGAAAGTTGGCAGCTCTGTGAATTTGCTGCACAGAAGGAAATGCACATGGCACATGCTAAGTTGCCTTGGTACACAACAAAAATAAATGGGTAAAGTTTTTGTCCTGATCAGATAAAGATATGAGGATATCATTAGATTCCTCAGAGGTTGTACATTAATTGATTAATTCACTATAATAATAATAATAATAATAATTATTATTATTATTAATTCACTATCATCTCTTTAATTTTTGATTTCATCAAGAGATTTGAGCTGCATCTCTCTAAAACCATTGTTAATTGTAAAAATGAGTTTGTGTATTCATAACCAGGTCAAAAGATTAGTTATTTGATCGAAAAAGCAGTGGTTCTTATTAAATACTCCTTGCATAAAAATGCATTTAAGAAACGATGGGTGATATTGATTATCGATACATGCAATGGTACCATGAAGAGGAGCATGTTATCAAGAAGGCTGACCATTTAAATTAACTTTGAAGGAAATTGATGTATGAAACTCTTCTCGTAGATTTGAGTCTAAACTACAGCCAATGTTTTGCAGCAAGATGGTGTATCTTTCATCAAAAGATGACAATCATTAACTATTCGCCCAAAACTATACTCCACATTTTAGAGGACTTCACAATACAGTAACTGTATATTTTATCTCATTCAGAAATTTGCTACTCTGTGTTATTAAACGAAACGTATAATCTTAGAATAAATGTGGAATATATACATTTATATATGAATATATATATATTTGAACCTATATCCTTCAGAATCTATGATAAAATGAGATTCATTTGTTATGTTGTGTCTGGTGCAGAAGGATGTTAATGGACTAGGGTCCAGCGCAGAAGGTCTTTAATTGTTTGAGCAGACATGGGTCATGTTCTTCATTAATGACCTTCTGCCGCTGGTATTGGATGAAGTAGCGCCTTTCTGACCTCTCTGACCTAATTGGGATGTGTTGGTGTATATAGTTGTACATTGTAGAAGCACTTTTTTGCATGTTTTAGAGTCAGCTGAATGGTGTAGTTCTAGATACTTGTTATCATTCATTCGTTTGTTTGTTTGTTCGTTCGTTCGTTCTCACTCCTCCGAACTTATACTTTTTATTATTACCGTACCCCAAAACCAACGCTTCATTTGAGATGTATGTGACATATGAAGATGAAGGTCAAGGGTCATGCAGGTCATGACCCTTGCTCATTTGCATAGCGCTCGGCAAGCACACACTGTGTACCAATGCTTATATTATTTCCTTTACTTTAACCCAACCCAAGTACCACGATGCGAACCTGTCTAAAATGCGTGTATATGTCAAAATGGATATAATTTACAGGTTCAAAGTTAGAGCAAACAGAGAGAAGATTATTACAAAAGAGAGACATTATTAATATAAAGAAGATTTCTAGAATATTGATTTCTGATGTATGATTTGCAGGTCAAAACAAGATTGAAAAATGGTAGATAATGTGTTTGAGAGAAATAAATGCAGAGCTTTTTTTTCCAGCCCAACCTTTACATGTAGCACTGTTACAGCTTGTCGAACACTGCACTGCAATGAATTGGTCACCTTTGACTAATCTCTCTTTGGTAATCATTTACTTGATTAGTAAAGCATGTGCTACATTCACAGGATCAAAATCGTGAGTTAAGTCATCAATTTCCACCCCAGACCTGTTGTTTTTATTGCAATTTTGTTTGTACTTCACGTGTGCCAAGTCGAGTCCTTTCCCCTCAAACAGAATCCCCTGTAGAACTACATATTGTTCAAACCTGTTTAGATTTAGTTTGTGTTGAAACATGCACAGTCTTACTGTACAGCCCAGGCTTCAAGCTAGTTTGTAAGTGGTTTATTTCTATCAATAAACGTGATATTTTTGTAAGAGAAAATTTGCACATTTGACAAGATTGCCTTCTTGAGTGGTCAATTCACTTCTGCTCTTTATAAGACAGCTTCATGATTTATTTCTACAGAAATTTTGTACAAACTTGGATAGGATAAGAAATACGTTGATCAAAAGTCTCAATTTATACCATTTGATTTCAGTTGGCATGACAACAGACCTCAACTCCAGTGAAATCGACTTCATCTGGTTCAAAAGAGATCATTTTGGTCTCTCACTTACAGTGGAAGAGATTTATAGTCATAATGAGAGGATTTTAGTTCTCCCTATTTGTTATTATGTAACGTATTGAAGGGTCAACTGCCACATGCATCCTAGGGTTTATGTATGTACGCTCCTAATTGCAATATAGAAATATAGGAGGTTACAGAAACTTGACCTAGGTGTCTATATGTGGGACTGAGATGAGTTTATGAGATCACAATATAAGGATTGTTTAAAGTTTTAAACACACAATTTAAAAAACATGGGTTTGGGGAACCTCCAAAGTTATCTCTCCAAAGATGAACTCCTTTGCAATTACCTGCTTCGTATGAAACATAAATTTCGATATACACAGCTGAATTCCTCTGAAGTTAGAGGTCTGGGAGATAGACTAGTAATTCCACGTTGGCTGATGTTTTAGTACCATGCCAAACTTTGTTGATTAGGCTTGATACAGGTAGTTTTTTCTACGTAGATGAGAATTTCAGGTATTCTTTGAATATGCAAAATCACCATGAATTAACGTCTAAATTATGACCATGTATGTGTATCACTGTAGAAGGAATATCGAGGATAACTGGATAAATTATTCAAAGTTATATATGTAACTATATCTTGATGTTGTAAGATGCATTCTTTGCTAGAATTAATTCTTTTCTTTTTCATTATGAATATTACTCTGGTTGGAAATGGGAAAGAATTGTTCTATAAATAATTTCCCATGGTTTTAATTTTGAAATTTGTACAGATATAACATTGATAGCATGACAAAAATTAAAAAGAATAAAAAAGAAAAAAAAACACAATGTATGACAATAATGTAAAAGTAGACTAACAGATATTGTAAGGACATTTCTTGTCATATAATCTTTTTCTTGTACAAATGTTTTTTTTTTTTTATTTGCCTGAAGTATAAATAAATCTTGTGTGATATAATTTCTTTTTTGAAAACAAGGTAAAAAAAAAGTGAGGTAAATAATACTGTGACTGTGTGTAGATATACGCAAACTTTTTATTTTCATGTTAAATGGAACGACAAAGTCCGATTGGTCTTTGGTTATTAAACGCAGATGGACAGGAGGGGGCATTTGTGTGTTGAAAATTTAGAATGTAACAAGTATGTAAGCCTCTGTTTGTATGTCTGTCAGTCTTTATGTGAGTAGAGATTAAAAAGGTTGATGTATTGATGGAGATCGGGACACGATCTCTGTGAGATAGAGCTATGTATTTCAACACTTATTCCATAGCACACAGAGTAGAATGGACTGTTTAATCCTATCATGAAAATAGATTTAAATGTCAGTGGATCGTCAGTTTTTTTTAAATTTTCTTTTTCAATTGGTTTCTTTCCATCTTACTCTGTTGTTTCTCCTAATTTATGATGAATTATATGAAAGTTTTGGGTCAAGAATTGTGTGCTTTACTTTGAAAGTACCTGTTAGATATCATAGAATATGTTTATGGTCACGTTTCCTTTTTATATTTAGAGTGAAGTTAGTTGATAGGAAGAGTAATGAAATGATTTGTCTGCCATTGAAGAAGGGGGGATGATGTACGTTGGTTTCTCGTAGTTTCTGAAGCAGGAGATGTATACAAAAAAATGTGTTGATTCACCAGCATAAAGTGGTGTATTTACTACCCATATTTTAAATTAGTTCACAGCAAGTTTTTATTTTCTTCATCAGAGGGATGTACCATGCTGCACGCTGATTCTATGCAACTTTAAGGGTTGTTTGGTTTGTTTTAGGGGTGTTGGTTTGCTTATATTTGTCATAAATAAATTGCCAAAGTGTTTGGAAATTATATCCTTGCTCCTATCTCCTCACCCTGTATTGATTTGATTTTAACTGATTTTGATTTCATCACCAATCTTTCTCCACCTGTATTCGTCAATACATCAAACTGCATACTAAGTTTAACGTAAATTAATTGCATCTTTTCATGTGAAAATTGAATGATATCCTCCAAAATGAAATATTACAACTGTTGTGTCAAAAAATAAGTAACATTTTTGAAAGTGAAATGAGAAATTTCTTGGCCCAGTTTTATTATGTAGCTTCTCGAAAATGAACATTCAGTAAAGTAAAGTAATGTAATGTATGTAAAGTAATGCATTTATTCACTCCTGCTTCAGAAACTATAAGACTGTTACAAATGAGCTTGAATTAGAACCTTTTGATTTACTTGTTAGATATTACGAAATCAATAATATATACTGCTGTCAAATTTTGTAGGCTTAGACAATTGAAATACACATGATCAAGTATATATACAGTAAAGCGGTACTCTGACTTGTAGTTAATAATAAATGAAGATGGAAATAGTAGGCATTAGTTGTTTCTAATTCACTTCAATGGAAACGGGCTGTAGGCAATGGGATCTCTTGTAGAATTGTGAAGAATGATTGTGAGAGGGCAGCAGACAGGGTCAAAGGTCAATAGAGCTTGTGTGCCCGAGGAAGATTGCTACAATGCCATCTGTTGTACAGGTTAATAGACTTCTATAATCATTCAAGATTTTGTATCATGCTGTAGAATGAACAAAGGAAACAAAAAAAAAACAAGGGGGATTTGTGCATCTGTTCTCAGAAAAAAGGCATGCATTTGCATTTTGGTCTTTTTTCTCTGCTGAGAAGAATGAAGAAAAAAAAACGAAGAAGAGTAATGTGTATTATTATGAATATTATTATGATTGTTACTATTATGACTTCTACTCTGAAAAAGATCTCTTTGGTGTTTAAGGACAAATAAAGGCTCACTTCCGAACGGAGGAAAGCATACATACGTGTTATGGTGTCGTCATTCAGTGCACTCTACCGTATTCATATTCTATTTCTATTCCCTTCTATGAACAATATTTAAGGTACTATCATTCAGCGTGTTTCCACAGAAAACAGCGACACGGTATTTTCCGTGTCATACCGTGTCATACCGGGTCAGTTTTCCTGTGGAAACACAAGCGTGTCGGGTCGAGTCGACCGAGATGCGGATTATCAGATCCACCTCTGGGAGGTGGATCTTGACGTGTCGACCCCCACGATCTCCCTGTAAAATCTCTGTGGAAACACACAGCGACAAACCGTGTCTGGCGGAGCATCACCACTGCAGCGTGATTGGTTGAAAAATACTCTGAAATACGCGTATACAATAATATGTTTATATACGCGCTGTACGTAACAATGGCAAATGTACGTCACAATAGAATAGCGTGGAATCCTGTGTAGATCTGAATCCACGATCGAGGTCAAAGGTTGAATCTTGACTTCCGATTGACACGGCATTTTCCTGACTTGGAACACGGAATCGGGGCGAATCGGAATGCTGCGCTCTGTGGAAACAGATTGGTTTAATACCGTGTCGCCGCGACACGGTATTTC